>CAXARO010000495.1:0-83495 GCA_963971305.1 Arcuatula senhousia | reverse complement strand
AAAAATGGCAAATTTCCAAATTTTCAAAAAAAGGGGGGGCAAAAGTCAACTTTTTTATTTTTGACATCTGGTGACTTTTAATGACTGAAATAGGTTGGAATAGTAAAGGTAAGGTGTTTTGACCTTGAAAAAACCTTCAAGGTCATACCATGGCTAAATACAGTGATACGGTGTAAAAATCACAAAAATTCATGTCGCGACAACATTTTTTCACTTTTTTCAATTTTTTTTTCTGTGTTGGGTAGAGGGAACATAAACACACTATTTAAAGTAAAATGGGTACTGAAAAATGTTTCTCCTTGTTGGACATATTTCGCAATCAAAAAATGTTAATTTTTTGCAAATCAACAAATGATGACCTTGACCTTTGACCTTGACCTTATTTTGGTCCTTAGGGGTCACTGACCCTGTATATCAAGTTTCATTGAAATATCTTAAGATTTGTTGATTTTAGAATTTTATACTAAAAAAGTCAAAGTTTCAAGGGGAATAACTCCTATATTATTGAATATATCAATATAAAAAATAGTTGTGGCACAACACCAAGAGTTACTCTACCTGTTTCAAAAGGATTGAATTTGATACCTGTTATGGCTTAGGAGGAGATAGAGCAACAAACTTTACAGTGAAAGGGGAGATAATTCTTATACGCGAAAGGGTACGGTACCCAAGTGTTTTTTCTGAGACGACAAACCTTGACCGATAAAGTGTACCAACTATCATTGCGATATGTCGCGTACTTCTACAAGTTGATTTTTGGCGGAAGAAAAAAAAAAATAATAATAATCAGAAGAAATACAATAAGGTCTTCCCTTGGAAAGGGAAAGACCTTAAAAAAGAGGGCAGATGGGACTTTTTCTGGGTTTTTAGGGTTGATATCATCTAATTATGGTCAAATAAGGTGTATTTACCCAAAAATAACATTTTTTTGTCAAAAATGGCAAATTTCCAAATTTTCAAAAAAAGGGGGGGCAAAAGTCAACTTTTTTATTTTTGACATCTGGTGACTTTTAATGACTGAAATAGGTTGGAATAGTAAAGGTAAGGTGTTTTGACCTTGAAAAAACCTTCAAGGTCATACCATGGCTAAATACAGTGATACGGTGTAAAAATCACAAAAATTCATGTCGCGACAACATTTTTTCACTTTTTTCAATTTTTTTTTCTGTGTTGGGTAGAGGGAACATAAACACACTATTTAAAGTAAAATGGGTACTGAAAAATGTTTCTCCTTGTTGGACATATTTCGCAATCAAAAAATGTTAATTTTTTGCAAATCAACAAATGATGACCTTGACCTTTGACCTTGACCTTATTTTGGTCCTTAGGGGTCACTGACCCTGTATATCAAGTTTCATTGAAATATCTTAAGATTTGTTGATTTTAGAATTTTATACTAAAAAAGTCAAAGTTTCAAGGGGAATAACTCCTATATTATTGAATATATCAATATAAAAAATAGTTGTGGCACAACACCAAGAGTTACTCTACCTGTTTCAAAAGGATTGAATTTGATACCTGTTATGGCTTAGGAGGAGATAGAGCAACAAACTTTACAGTGAAAGGGGAGATAATTCTTATACGCGAAAGGGTACGGTACCCAAGTGTTTTTTCTGAGACGACAAACCTTGACCGATAAAGTGTACCAACTATCATTGCGATATGTCGCGTACTTCTACAAGTTGATTTTTGGCGGAAGAAAAAAAAAAATAATAATAATCAGAAGAAATACAATAAGGTCTTCCCTTGGAAAGGGAAAGACCTTAAAAAAGAGGGCAGATGGGACTTTTTCTGGGTTTTTAGGGTTGATATCATCTAATTATGGTCAAATAAGGTGTATTTACCCAAAAATAACATTTTTTTGTCAAAAATGGCAAATTTCCAAATTTTCAAAAAAAGGGGGGGCAAAAGTCAACTTTTTTATTTTTGACATCTGGTGACTTTTAATGACTGAAATAGGTTGGAATAGTAAAGGTAAGGTGTTTTGACCTTGAAAAAACCTTCAAGGTCATACCATGGCTAAATACAGTGATACGGTGTAAAAATCACAAAAATTCATGTCGCGACAACATTTTTTCACTTTTTTCAATTTTTTTTTCTGTGTTGGGTAGAGGGAACATAAACACACTATTTAAAGTAAAATGGGTACTGAAAAATGTTTCTCCTTGTTGGACATATTTCGCAATCAAAAAATGTTAATTTTTTGCAAATCAACAAATGATGACCTTGACCTTTGACCTTGACCTTATTTTGGTCCTTAGGGGTCACTGACCCTGTATATCAAGTTTCATTGAAATATCTTAAGATTTGTTGATTTTAGAATTTTATACTAAAAAAGTCAAAGTTTCAAGGGGAATAACTCCTATATTATTGAATATATCAATATAAAAAATAGTTGTGGCACAACACCAAGAGTTACTCTACCTGTTTCAAAAGGATTGAATTTGATACCTGTTATGGCTTAGGAGGAGATAGAGCAACAAACTTTACAGTGAAAGGGGAGATAATTCTTATACGCGAAAGGGTACGGTACCCAAGTGTTTTTTCTGAGACGACAAACCTTGACCGATAAAGTGTACCAACTATCATTGCGATATGTCGCGTACTTCTACAAGTTGATTTTTGGCGGAAGAAAAAAAAAAATAATAATAATCAGAAGAAATACAATAAGGTCTTCCCTTGGAAAGGGAAAGACCTTAAAAAAGAGGGCAGATGGGACTTTTTCTGGGTTTTTAGGGTTGATATCATCTAATTATGGTCAAATAAGGTGTATTTACCCAAAAATAACATTTTTTTGTCAAAAATGGCAAATTTCCAAATTTTCAAAAAAAGGGGGGGCAAAAGTCAACTTTTTTATTTTTGACATCTGGTGACTTTTAATGACTGAAATAGGTTGGAATAGTAAAGGTAAGGTGTTTTGACCTTGAAAAAACCTTCAAGGTCATACCATGGCTAAATACAGTGATACGGTGTAAAAATCACAAAAATTCATGTCGCGACAACATTTTTTCACTTTTTTCAATTTTTTTTTCTGTGTTGGGTAGAGGGAACATAAACACACTATTTAAAGTAAAATGGGTACTGAAAAATGTTTCTCCTTGTTGGACATATTTCGCAATCAAAAAATGTTAATTTTTTGCAAATCAACAAATGATGACCTTGACCTTTGACCTTGACCTTATTTTGGTCCTTAGGGGTCACTGACCCTGTATATCAAGTTTCATTGAAATATCTTAAGATTTGTTGATTTTAGAATTTTATACTAAAAAAGTCAAAGTTTCAAGGGGAATAACTCCTATATTATTGAATATATCAATATAAAAAATAGTTGTGGCACAACACCAAGAGTTACTCTACCTGTTTCAAAAGGATTGAATTTGATACCTGTTATGGCTTAGGAGGAGATAGAGCAACAAACTTTACAGTGAAAGGGGAGATAATTCTTATACGCGAAAGGGTACGGTACCCAAGTGTTTTTTCTGAGACGACAAACCTTGACCGATAAAGTGTACCAACTATCATTGCGATATGTCGCGTACTTCTACAAGTTGATTTTTGGCGGA
This sequence comes from Arcuatula senhousia, assembly GCA_963971305.1. Lineage (NCBI taxonomy): Eukaryota > Metazoa > Mollusca > Bivalvia > Mytilida > Mytilidae > Arcuatula > Arcuatula senhousia. The sequence goes on along the minus strand of CAXARO010000495.1, from coordinate 79,932 downwards.
AGAAAAAAAAAAATAATAATAATCAGAAGAAATACAATAAGGTCTTCCCTTGGAAAGGGAAAGACCTTAAAAAAGAGGGCAGATGGGACTTTTTCTGGGTTTTTAGGGTTGATATCATCTAATTATGGTCAAATAAGGTGTATTTACCCAAAAATAACATTTTTTTGTCAAAAATGGCAAATTTCCAAATTTTCAAAAAAAGGGGGGGCAAAAGTCAACTTTTTTATTTTTGACATCTGGTGACTTTTAATGACTGAAATAGGTTGGAATAGTAAAGGTAAGGTGTTTTGACCTTGAAAAAACCTTCAAGGTCATACCATGGCTAAATACAGTGATACGGTGTAAAAATCACAAAAATTCATGTCGCGACAACATTTTTTCACTTTTTTCAATTTTTTTTTCTGTGTTGGGTAGAGGGAACATAAACACACTATTTAAAGTAAAATGGGTACTGAAAAATGTTTCTCCTTGTTGGACATATTTCGCAATCAAAAAATGTTAATTTTTTGCAAATCAACAAATGATGACCTTGACCTTTGACCTTGACCTTATTTTGGTCCTTAGGGGTCACTGACCCTGTATATCAAGTTTCATTGAAATATCTTAAGATTTGTTGATTTTAGAATTTTATACTAAAAAAGTCAAAGTTTCAAGGGGAATAACTCCTATATTATTGAATATATCAATATAAAAAATAGTTGTGGCACAACACCAAGAGTTACTCTACCTGTTTCAAAAGGATTGAATTTGATACCTGTTATGGCTTAGGAGGAGATAGAGCAACAAACTTTACAGTGAAAGGGGAGATAATTCTTATACGCGAAAGGGTACGGTACCCAAGTGTTTTTTCTGAGACGACAAACCTTGACCGATAAAGTGTACCAACTATCATTGCGATATGTCGCGTACTTCTACAAGTTGATTTTTGGCGGAAGAAAAAAAAAAATAATAATAATCAGAAGAAATACAATAAGGTCTTCCCTTGGAAAGGGAAAGACCTTAAAAAAGAGGGCAGATGGGACTTTTTCTGGGTTTTTAGGGTTGATATCATCTAATTATGGTCAAATAAGGTGTATTTACCCAAAAATAACATTTTTTTGTCAAAAATGGCAAATTTCCAAATTTTCAAAAAAAGGGGGGGCAAAAGTCAACTTTTTTATTTTTGACATCTGGTGACTTTTAATGACTGAAATAGGTTGGAATAGTAAAGGTAAGGTGTTTTGACCTTGAAAAAACCTTCAAGGTCATACCATGGCTAAATACAGTGATACGGTGTAAAAATCACAAAAATTCATGTCGCGACAACATTTTTTCACTTTTTTCAATTTTTTTTTCTGTGTTGGGTAGAGGGAACATAAACACACTATTTAAAGTAAAATGGGTACTGAAAAATGTTTCTCCTTGTTGGACATATTTCGCAATCAAAAAATGTTAATTTTTTGCAAATCAACAAATGATGACCTTGACCTTTGACCTTGACCTTATTTTGGTCCTTAGGGGTCACTGACCCTGTATATCAAGTTTCATTGAAATATCTTAAGATTTGTTGATTTTAGAATTTTATACTAAAAAAGTCAAAGTTTCAAGGGGAATAACTCCTATATTATTGAATATATCAATATAAAAAATAGTTGTGGCACAACACCAAGAGTTACTCTACCTGTTTCAAAAGGATTGAATTTGATACCTGTTATGGCTTAGGAGGAGATAGAGCAACAAACTTTACAGTGAAAGGGGAGATAATTCTTATACGCGAAAGGGTACGGTACCCAAGTGTTTTTTCTGAGACGACAAACCTTGACCGATAAAGTGTACCAACTATCATTGCGATATGTCGCGTACTTCTACAAGTTGATTTTTGGCGGAAGAAAAAAAAAAATAATAATAATCAGAAGAAATACAATAAGGTCTTCCCTTGGAAAGGGAAAGACCTTAAAAAAGAGGGCAGATGGGACTTTTTCTGGGTTTTTAGGGTTGATATCATCTAATTATGGTCAAATAAGGTGTATTTACCCAAAAATAACATTTTTTTGTCAAAAATGGCAAATTTCCAAATTTTCAAAAAAAGGGGGGGCAAAAGTCAACTTTTTTATTTTTGACATCTGGTGACTTTTAATGACTGAAATAGGTTGGAATAGTAAAGGTAAGGTGTTTTGACCTTGAAAAAACCTTCAAGGTCATACCATGGCTAAATACAGTGATACGGTGTAAAAATCACAAAAATTCATGTCGCGACAACATTTTTTCACTTTTTTCAATTTTTTTTTCTGTGTTGGGTAGAGGGAACATAAACACACTATTTAAAGTAAAATGGGTACTGAAAAATGTTTCTCCTTGTTGGACATATTTCGCAATCAAAAAATGTTAATTTTTTGCAAATCAACAAATGATGACCTTGACCTTTGACCTTGACCTTATTTTGGTCCTTAGGGGTCACTGACCCTGTATATCAAGTTTCATTGAAATATCTTAAGATTTGTTGATTTTAGAATTTTATACTAAAAAAGTCAAAGTTTCAAGGGGAATAACTCCTATATTATTGAATATATCAATATAAAAAATAGTTGTGGCACAACACCAAGAGTTACTCTACCTGTTTCAAAAGGATTGAATTTGATACCTGTTATGGCTTAGGAGGAGATAGAGCAACAAACTTTACAGTGAAAGGGGAGATAATTCTTATACGCGAAAGGGTACGGTACCCAAGTGTTTTTTCTGAGACGACAAACCTTGACCGATAAAGTGTACCAACTATCATTGCGATATGTCGCGTACTTCTACAAGTTGATTTTTGGCGGAAGAAAAAAAAAAATAATAATAATCAGAAGAAATACAATAAGGTCTTCCCTTGGAAAGGGAAAGACCTTAAAAAAGAGGGCAGATGGGACTTTTTCTGGGTTTTTAGGGTTGATATCATCTAATTATGGTCAAATAAGGTGTATTTACCCAAAAATAACATTTTTTTGTCAAAAATGGCAAATTTCCAAATTTTCAAAAAAAGGGGGGGCAAAAGTCAACTTTTTTATTTTTGACATCTGGTGACTTTTAATGACTGAAATAGGTTGGAATAGTAAAGGTAAGGTGTTTTGACCTTGAAAAAACCTTCAAGGTCATACCATGGCTAAATACAGTGATACGGTGTAAAAATCACAAAAATTCATGTCGCGACAACATTTTTTCACTTTTTTCAATTTTTTTTTCTGTGTTGGGTAGAGGGAACATAAACACACTATTTAAAGTAAAATGGGTACTGAAAAATGTTTCTCCTTGTTGGACATATTTCGCAATCAAAAAATGTTAATTTTTTGCAAATCAACAAATGATGACCTTGACCTTTGACCTTGACCTTATTTTGGTCCTTAGGGGTCACTGACCCTGTATATCAAGTTTCATTGAAATATCTTAAGATTTGTTGATTTTAGAATTTTATACTAAAAAAGTCAAAGTTTCAAGGGGAATAACTCCTATATTATTGAATATATCAATATAAAAAATAGTTGTGGCACAACACCAAGAGTTACTCTACCTGTTTCAAAAGGATTGAATTTGATACCTGTTATGGCTTAGGAGGAGATAGAGCAACAAACTTTACAGTGAAAGGGGAGATAATTCTTATACGCGAAAGGGTACGGTACCCAAGTGTTTTTTCTGAGACGACAAACCTTGACCGATAAAGTGTACCAACTATCATTGCGATATGTCGCGTACTTCTACAAGTTGATTTTTGGCGGAAGAAAAAAAAAAATAATAATAATCAGAAGAAATACAATAAGGTCTTCCCTTGGAAAGGGAAAGACCTTAAAAAAGAGGGCAGATGGGACTTTTTCTGGGTTTTTAGGGTTGATATCATCTAATTATGGTCAAATAAGGTGTATTTACCCAAAAATAACATTTTTTTGTCAAAAATGGCAAATTTCCAAATTTTCAAAAAAAGGGGGGGCAAAAGTCAACTTTTTTATTTTTGACATCTGGTGACTTTTAATGACTGAAATAGGTTGGAATAGTAAAGGTAAGGTGTTTTGACCTTGAAAAAACCTTCAAGGTCATACCATGGCTAAATACAGTGATACGGTGTAAAAATCACAAAAATTCATGTCGCGACAACATTTTTTCACTTTTTTCAATTTTTTTTTCTGTGTTGGGTAGAGGGAACATAAACACACTATTTAAAGTAAAATGGGTACTGAAAAATGTTTCTCCTTGTTGGACATATTTCGCAATCAAAAAATGTTAATTTTTTGCAAATCAACAAATGATGACCTTGACCTTTGACCTTGACCTTATTTTGGTCCTTAGGGGTCACTGACCCTGTATATCAAGTTTCATTGAAATATCTTAAGATTTGTTGATTTTAGAATTTTATACTAAAAAAGTCAAAGTTTCAAGGGGAATAACTCCTATATTATTGAATATATCAATATAAAAAATAGTTGTGGCACAACACCAAGAGTTACTCTACCTGTTTCAAAAGGATTGAATTTGATACCTGTTATGGCTTAGGAGGAGATAGAGCAACAAACTTTACAGTGAAAGGGGAGATAATTCTTATACGCGAAAGGGTACGGTACCCAAGTGTTTTTTCTGAGACGACAAACCTTGACCGATAAAGTGTACCAACTATCATTGCGATATGTCGCGTACTTCTACAAGTTGATTTTTGGCGGAAGAAAAAAAAAAATAATAATAATCAGAAGAAATACAATAAGGTCTTCCCTTGGAAAGGGAAAGACCTTAAAAAAGAGGGCAGATGGGACTTTTTCTGGGTTTTTAGGGTTGATATCATCTAATTATGGTCAAATAAGGTGTATTTACCCAAAAATAACATTTTTTTGTCAAAAATGGCAAATTTCCAAATTTTCAAAAAAAGGGGGGGCAAAAGTCAACTTTTTTATTTTTGACATCTGGTGACTTTTAATGACTGAAATAGGTTGGAATAGTAAAGGTAAGGTGTTTTGACCTTGAAAAAACCTTCAAGGTCATACCATGGCTAAATACAGTGATACGGTGTAAAAATCACAAAAATTCATGTCGCGACAACATTTTTTCACTTTTTTCAATTTTTTTTTCTGTGTTGGGTAGAGGGAACATAAACACACTATTTAAAGTAAAATGGGTACTGAAAAATGTTTCTCCTTGTTGGACATATTTCGCAATCAAAAAATGTTAATTTTTTGCAAATCAACAAATGATGACCTTGACCTTTGACCTTGACCTTATTTTGGTCCTTAGGGGTCACTGACCCTGTATATCAAGTTTCATTGAAATATCTTAAGATTTGTTGATTTTAGAATTTTATACTAAAAAAGTCAAAGTTTCAAGGGGAATAACTCCTATATTATTGAATATATCAATATAAAAAATAGTTGTGGCACAACACCAAGAGTTACTCTACCTGTTTCAAAAGGATTGAATTTGATACCTGTTATGGCTTAGGAGGAGATAGAGCAACAAACTTTACAGTGAAAGGGGAGATAATTCTTATACGCGAAAGGGTACGGTACCCAAGTGTTTTTTCTGAGACGACAAACCTTGACCGATAAAGTGTACCAACTATCATTGCGATATGTCGCGTACTTCTACAAGTTGATTTTTGGCGGAAGAAAAAAAAAAATAATAATAATCAGAAGAAATACAATAAGGTCTTCCCTTGGAAAGGGAAAGACCTTAAAAAAGAGGGCAGATGGGACTTTTTCTGGGTTTTTAGGGTTGATATCATCTAATTATGGTCAAATAAGGTGTATTTACCCAAAAATAACATTTTTTTGTCAAAAATGGCAAATTTCCAAATTTTCAAAAAAAGGGGGGGCAAAAGTCAACTTTTTTATTTTTGACATCTGGTGACTTTTAATGACTGAAATAGGTTGGAATAGTAAAGGTAAGGTGTTTTGACCTTGAAAAAACCTTCAAGGTCATACCATGGCTAAATACAGTGATACGGTGTAAAAATCACAAAAATTCATGTCGCGACAACATTTTTTCACTTTTTTCAATTTTTTTTTCTGTGTTGGGTAGAGGGAACATAAACACACTATTTAAAGTAAAATGGGTACTGAAAAATGTTTCTCCTTGTTGGACATATTTCGCAATCAAAAAATGTTAATTTTTTGCAAATCAACAAATGATGACCTTGACCTTTGACCTTGACCTTATTTTGGTCCTTAGGGGTCACTGACCCTGTATATCAAGTTTCATTGAAATATCTTAAGATTTGTTGATTTTAGAATTTTATACTAAAAAAGTCAAAGTTTCAAGGGGAATAACTCCTATATTATTGAATATATCAATATAAAAAATAGTTGTGGCACAACACCAAGAGTTACTCTACCTGTTTCAAAAGGATTGAATTTGATACCTGTTATGGCTTAGGAGGAGATAGAGCAACAAACTTTACAGTGAAAGGGGAGATAATTCTTATACGCGAAAGGGTACGGTACCCAAGTGTTTTTTCTGAGACGACAAACCTTGACCGATAAAGTGTACCAACTATCATTGCGATATGTCGCGTACTTCTACAAGTTGATTTTTGGCGGAAGAAAAAAAAAAATAATAATAATCAGAAGAAATACAATAAGGTCTTCCCTTGGAAAGGGAAAGACCTTAAAAAAGAGGGCAGATGGGACTTTTTCTGGGTTTTTAGGGTTGATATCATCTAATTATGGTCAAATAAGGTGTATTTACCCAAAAATAACATTTTTTTGTCAAAAATGGCAAATTTCCAAATTTTCAAAAAAAGGGGGGGCAAAAGTCAACTTTTTTATTTTTGACATCTGGTGACTTTTAATGACTGAAATAGGTTGGAATAGTAAAGGTAAGGTGTTTTGACCTTGAAAAAACCTTCAAGGTCATACCATGGCTAAATACAGTGATACGGTGTAAAAATCACAAAAATTCATGTCGCGACAACATTTTTTCACTTTTTTCAATTTTTTTTTCTGTGTTGGGTAGAGGGAACATAAACACACTATTTAAAGTAAAATGGGTACTGAAAAATGTTTCTCCTTGTTGGACATATTTCGCAATCAAAAAATGTTAATTTTTTGCAAATCAACAAATGATGACCTTGACCTTTGACCTTGACCTTATTTTGGTCCTTAGGGGTCACTGACCCTGTATATCAAGTTTCATTGAAATATCTTAAGATTTGTTGATTTTAGAATTTTATACTAAAAAAGTCAAAGTTTCAAGGGGAATAACTCCTATATTATTGAATATATCAATATAAAAAATAGTTGTGGCACAACACCAAGAGTTACTCTACCTGTTTCAAAAGGATTGAATTTGATACCTGTTATGGCTTAGGAGGAGATAGAGCAACAAACTTTACAGTGAAAGGGGAGATAATTCTTATACGCGAAAGGGTACGGTACCCAAGTGTTTTTTCTGAGACGACAAACCTTGACCGATAAAGTGTACCAACTATCATTGCGATATGTCGCGTACTTCTACAAGTTGATTTTTGGCGGAAGAAAAAAAAAAATAATAATAATCAGAAGAAATACAATAAGGTCTTCCCTTGGAAAGGGAAAGACCTTAAAAAAGAGGGCAGATGGGACTTTTTCTGGGTTTTTAGGGTTGATATCATCTAATTATGGTCAAATAAGGTGTATTTACCCAAAAATAACATTTTTTTGTCAAAAATGGCAAATTTCCAAATTTTCAAAAAAAGGGGGGGCAAAAGTCAACTTTTTTATTTTTGACATCTGGTGACTTTTAATGACTGAAATAGGTTGGAATAGTAAAGGTAAGGTGTTTTGACCTTGAAAAAACCTTCAAGGTCATACCATGGCTAAATACAGTGATACGGTGTAAAAATCACAAAAATTCATGTCGCGACAACATTTTTTCACTTTTTTCAATTTTTTTTTCTGTGTTGGGTAGAGGGAACATAAACACACTATTTAAAGTAAAATGGGTACTGAAAAATGTTTCTCCTTGTTGGACATATTTCGCAATCAAAAAATGTTAATTTTTTGCAAATCAACAAATGATGACCTTGACCTTTGACCTTGACCTTATTTTGGTCCTTAGGGGTCACTGACCCTGTATATCAAGTTTCATTGAAATATCTTAAGATTTGTTGATTTTAGAATTTTATACTAAAAAAGTCAAAGTTTCAAGGGGAATAACTCCTATATTATTGAATATATCAATATAAAAAATAGTTGTGGCACAACACCAAGAGTTACTCTACCTGTTTCAAAAGGATTGAATTTGATACCTGTTATGGCTTAGGAGGAGATAGAGCAACAAACTTTACAGTGAAAGGGGAGATAATTCTTATACGCGAAAGGGTACGGTACCCAAGTGTTTTTTCTGAGACGACAAACCTTGACCGATAAAGTGTACCAACTATCATTGCGATATGTCGCGTACTTCTACAAGTTGATTTTTGGCGGAAGAAAAAAAAAAATAATAATAATCAGAAGAAATACAATAAGGTCTTCCCTTGGAAAGGGAAAGACCTTAAAAAAGAGGGCAGATGGGACTTTTTCTGGGTTTTTAGGGTTGATATCATCTAATTATGGTCAAATAAGGTGTATTTACCCAAAAATAACATTTTTTTGTCAAAAATGGCAAATTTCCAAATTTTCAAAAAAAGGGGGGGCAAAAGTCAACTTTTTTATTTTTGACATCTGGTGACTTTTAATGACTGAAATAGGTTGGAATAGTAAAGGTAAGGTGTTTTGACCTTGAAAAAACCTTCAAGGTCATACCATGGCTAAATACAGTGATACGGTGTAAAAATCACAAAAATTCATGTCGCGACAACATTTTTTCACTTTTTTCAATTTTTTTTTCTGTGTTGGGTAGAGGGAACATAAACACACTATTTAAAGTAAAATGGGTACTGAAAAATGTTTCTCCTTGTTGGACATATTTCGCAATCAAAAAATGTTAATTTTTTGCAAATCAACAAATGATGACCTTGACCTTTGACCTTGACCTTATTTTGGTCCTTAGGGGTCACTGACCCTGTATATCAAGTTTCATTGAAATATCTTAAGATTTGTTGATTTTAGAATTTTATACTAAAAAAGTCAAAGTTTCAAGGGGAATAACTCCTATATTATTGAATATATCAATATAAAAAATAGTTGTGGCACAACACCAAGAGTTACTCTACCTGTTTCAAAAGGATTGAATTTGATACCTGTTATGGCTTAGGAGGAGATAGAGCAACAAACTTTACAGTGAAAGGGGAGATAATTCTTATACGCGAAAGGGTACGGTACCCAAGTGTTTTTTCTGAGACGACAAACCTTGACCGATAAAGTGTACCAACTATCATTGCGATATGTCGCGTACTTCTACAAGTTGATTTTTGGCGGAAGAAAAAAAAAAATAATAATAATCAGAAGAAATACAATAAGGTCTTCCCTTGGAAAGGGAAAGACCTTAAAAAAGAGGGCAGATGGGACTTTTTCTGGGTTTTTAGGGTTGATATCATCTAATTATGGTCAAATAAGGTGTATTTACCCAAAAATAACATTTTTTTGTCAAAAATGGCAAATTTCCAAATTTTCAAAAAAAGGGGGGGCAAAAGTCAACTTTTTTATTTTTGACATCTGGTGACTTTTAATGACTGAAATAGGTTGGAATAGTAAAGGTAAGGTGTTTTGACCTTGAAAAAACCTTCAAGGTCATACCATGGCTAAATACAGTGATACGGTGTAAAAATCACAAAAATTCATGTCGCGACAACATTTTTTCACTTTTTTCAATTTTTTTTTCTGTGTTGGGTAGAGGGAACATAAACACACTATTTAAAGTAAAATGGGTACTGAAAAATGTTTCTCCTTGTTGGACATATTTCGCAATCAAAAAATGTTAATTTTTTGCAAATCAACAAATGATGACCTTGACCTTTGACCTTGACCTTATTTTGGTCCTTAGGGGTCACTGACCCTGTATATCAAGTTTCATTGAAATATCTTAAGATTTGTTGATTTTAGAATTTTATACTAAAAAAGTCAAAGTTTCAAGGGGAATAACTCCTATATTATTGAATATATCAATATAAAAAATAGTTGTGGCACAACACCAAGAGTTACTCTACCTGTTTCAAAAGGATTGAATTTGATACCTGTTATGGCTTAGGAGGAGATAGAGCAACAAACTTTACAGTGAAAGGGGAGATAATTCTTATACGCGAAAGGGTACGGTACCCAAGTGTTTTTTCTGAGACGACAAACCTTGACCGATAAAGTGTACCAACTATCATTGCGATATGTCGCGTACTTCTACAAGTTGATTTTTGGCGGAAGAAAAAAAAAAATAATAATAATCAGAAGAAATACAATAAGGTCTTCCCTTGGAAAGGGAAAGACCTTAAAAAAGAGGGCAGATGGGACTTTTTCTGGGTTTTTAGGGTTGATATCATCTAATTATGGTCAAATAAGGTGTATTTACCCAAAAATAACATTTTTTTGTCAAAAATGGCAAATTTCCAAATTTTCAAAAAAAGGGGGGGCAAAAGTCAACTTTTTTATTTTTGACATCTGGTGACTTTTAATGACTGAAATAGGTTGGAATAGTAAAGGTAAGGTGTTTTGACCTTGAAAAAACCTTCAAGGTCATACCATGGCTAAATACAGTGATACGGTGTAAAAATCACAAAAATTCATGTCGCGACAACATTTTTTCACTTTTTTCAATTTTTTTTTCTGTGTTGGGTAGAGGGAACATAAACACACTATTTAAAGTAAAATGGGTACTGAAAAATGTTTCTCCTTGTTGGACATATTTCGCAATCAAAAAATGTTAATTTTTTGCAAATCAACAAATGATGACCTTGACCTTTGACCTTGACCTTATTTTGGTCCTTAGGGGTCACTGACCCTGTATATCAAGTTTCATTGAAATATCTTAAGATTTGTTGATTTTAGAATTTTATACTAAAAAAGTCAAAGTTTCAAGGGGAATAACTCCTATATTATTGAATATATCAATATAAAAAATAGTTGTGGCACAACACCAAGAGTTACTCTACCTGTTTCAAAAGGATTGAATTTGATACCTGTTATGGCTTAGGAGGAGATAGAGCAACAAACTTTACAGTGAAAGGGGAGATAATTCTTATACGCGAAAGGGTACGGTACCCAAGTGTTTTTTCTGAGACGACAAACCTTGACCGATAAAGTGTACCAACTATCATTGCGATATGTCGCGTACTTCTACAAGTTGATTTTTGGCGGAAGAAAAAAAAAAATAATAATAATCAGAAGAAATACAATAAGGTCTTCCCTTGGAAAGGGAAAGACCTTAAAAAAGAGGGCAGATGGGACTTTTTCTGGGTTTTTAGGGTTGATATCATCTAATTATGGTCAAATAAGGTGTATTTACCCAAAAATAACATTTTTTTGTCAAAAATGGCAAATTTCCAAATTTTCAAAAAAAGGGGGGGCAAAAGTCAACTTTTTTATTTTTGACATCTGGTGACTTTTAATGACTGAAATAGGTTGGAATAGTAAAGGTAAGGTGTTTTGACCTTGAAAAAACCTTCAAGGTCATACCATGGCTAAATACAGTGATACGGTGTAAAAATCACAAAAATTCATGTCGCGACAACATTTTTTCACTTTTTTCAATTTTTTTTTCTGTGTTGGGTAGAGGGAACATAAACACACTATTTAAAGTAAAATGGGTACTGAAAAATGTTTCTCCTTGTTGGACATATTTCGCAATCAAAAAATGTTAATTTTTTGCAAATCAACAAATGATGACCTTGACCTTTGACCTTGACCTTATTTTGGTCCTTAGGGGTCACTGACCCTGTATATCAAGTTTCATTGAAATATCTTAAGATTTGTTGATTTTAGAATTTTATACTAAAAAAGTCAAAGTTTCAAGGGGAATAACTCCTATATTATTGAATATATCAATATAAAAAATAGTTGTGGCACAACACCAAGAGTTACTCTACCTGTTTCAAAAGGATTGAATTTGATACCTGTTATGGCTTAGGAGGAGATAGAGCAACAAACTTTACAGTGAAAGGGGAGATAATTCTTATACGCGAAAGGGTACGGTACCCAAGTGTTTTTTCTGAGACGACAAACCTTGACCGATAAAGTGTACCAACTATCATTGCGATATGTCGCGTACTTCTACAAGTTGATTTTTGGCGGAAGAAAAAAAAAAATAATAATAATCAGAAGAAATACAATAAGGTCTTCCCTTGGAAAGGGAAAGACCTTAAAAAAGAGGGCAGATGGGACTTTTTCTGGGTTTTTAGGGTTGATATCATCTAATTATGGTCAAATAAGGTGTATTTACCCAAAAATAACATTTTTTTGTCAAAAATGGCAAATTTCCAAATTTTCAAAAAAAGGGGGGGCAAAAGTCAACTTTTTTATTTTTGACATCTGGTGACTTTTAATGACTGAAATAGGTTGGAATAGTAAAGGTAAGGTGTTTTGACCTTGAAAAAACCTTCAAGGTCATACCATGGCTAAATACAGTGATACGGTGTAAAAATCACAAAAATTCATGTCGCGACAACATTTTTTCACTTTTTTCAATTTTTTTTTCTGTGTTGGGTAGAGGGAACATAAACACACTATTTAAAGTAAAATGGGTACTGAAAAATGTTTCTCCTTGTTGGACATATTTCGCAATCAAAAAATGTTAATTTTTTGCAAATCAACAAATGATGACCTTGACCTTTGACCTTGACCTTATTTTGGTCCTTAGGGGTCACTGACCCTGTATATCAAGTTTCATTGAAATATCTTAAGATTTGTTGATTTTAGAATTTTATACTAAAAAAGTCAAAGTTTCAAGGGGAATAACTCCTATATTATTGAATATATCAATATAAAAAATAGTTGTGGCACAACACCAAGAGTTACTCTACCTGTTTCAAAAGGATTGAATTTGATACCTGTTATGGCTTAGGAGGAGATAGAGCAACAAACTTTACAGTGAAAGGGGAGATAATTCTTATACGCGAAAGGGTACGGTACCCAAGTGTTTTTTCTGAGACGACAAACCTTGACCGATAAAGTGTACCAACTATCATTGCGATATGTCGCGTACTTCTACAAGTTGATTTTTGGCGGAAGAAAAAAAAAAATAATAATAATCAGAAGAAATACAATAAGGTCTTCCCTTGGAAAGGGAAAGACCTTAAAAAAGAGGGCAGATGGGACTTTTTCTGGGTTTTTAGGGTTGATATCATCTAATTATGGTCAAATAAGGTGTATTTACCCAAAAATAACATTTTTTTGTCAAAAATGGCAAATTTCCAAATTTTCAAAAAAAGGGGGGGCAAAAGTCAACTTTTTTATTTTTGACATCTGGTGACTTTTAATGACTGAAATAGGTTGGAATAGTAAAGGTAAGGTGTTTTGACCTTGAAAAAACCTTCAAGGTCATACCATGGCTAAATACAGTGATACGGTGTAAAAATCACAAAAATTCATGTCGCGACAACATTTTTTCACTTTTTTCAATTTTTTTTTCTGTGTTGGGTAGAGGGAACATAAACACACTATTTAAAGTAAAATGGGTACTGAAAAATGTTTCTCCTTGTTGGACATATTTCGCAATCAAAAAATGTTAATTTTTTGCAAATCAACAAATGATGACCTTGACCTTTGACCTTGACCTTATTTTGGTCCTTAGGGGTCACTGACCCTGTATATCAAGTTTCATTGAAATATCTTAAGATTTGTTGATTTTAGAATTTTATACTAAAAAAGTCAAAGTTTCAAGGGGAATAACTCCTATATTATTGAATATATCAATATAAAAAATAGTTGTGGCACAACACCAAGAGTTACTCTACCTGTTTCAAAAGGATTGAATTTGATACCTGTTATGGCTTAGGAGGAGATAGAGCAACAAACTTTACAGTGAAAGGGGAGATAATTCTTATACGCGAAAGGGTACGGTACCCAAGTGTTTTTTCTGAGACGACAAACCTTGACCGATAAAGTGTACCAACTATCATTGCGATATGTCGCGTACTTCTACAAGTTGATTTTTGGCGGAAGAAAAAAAAAAATAATAATAATCAGAAGAAATACAATAAGGTCTTCCCTTGGAAAGGGAAAGACCTTAAAAAAGAGGGCAGATGGGACTTTTTCTGGGTTTTTAGGGTTGATATCATCTAATTATGGTCAAATAAGGTGTATTTACCCAAAAATAACATTTTTTTGTCAAAAATGGCAAATTTCCAAATTTTCAAAAAAAGGGGGGGCAAAAGTCAACTTTTTTATTTTTGACATCTGGTGACTTTTAATGACTGAAATAGGTTGGAATAGTAAAGGTAAGGTGTTTTGACCTTGAAAAAACCTTCAAGGTCATACCATGGCTAAATACAGTGATACGGTGTAAAAATCACAAAAATTCATGTCGCGACAACATTTTTTCACTTTTTTCAATTTTTTTTTCTGTGTTGGGTAGAGGGAACATAAACACACTATTTAAAGTAAAATGGGTACTGAAAAATGTTTCTCCTTGTTGGACATATTTCGCAATCAAAAAATGTTAATTTTTTGCAAATCAACAAATGATGACCTTGACCTTTGACCTTGACCTTATTTTGGTCCTTAGGGGTCACTGACCCTGTATATCAAGTTTCATTGAAATATCTTAAGATTTGTTGATTTTAGAATTTTATACTAAAAAAGTCAAAGTTTCAAGGGGAATAACTCCTATATTATTGAATATATCAATATAAAAAATAGTTGTGGCACAACACCAAGAGTTACTCTACCTGTTTCAAAAGGATTGAATTTGATACCTGTTATGGCTTAGGAGGAGATAGAGCAACAAACTTTACAGTGAAAGGGGAGATAATTCTTATACGCGAAAGGGTACGGTACCCAAGTGTTTTTTCTGAGACGACAAACCTTGACCGATAAAGTGTACCAACTATCATTGCGATATGTCGCGTACTTCTACAAGTTGATTTTTGGCGGAAGAAAAAAAAAAATAATAATAATCAGAAGAAATACAATAAGGTCTTCCCTTGGAAAGGGAAAGACCTTAAAAAAGAGGGCAGATGGGACTTTTTCTGGGTTTTTAGGGTTGATATCATCTAATTATGGTCAAATAAGGTGTATTTACCCAAAAATAACATTTTTTTGTCAAAAATGGCAAATTTCCAAATTTTCAAAAAAAGGGGGGGCAAAAGTCAACTTTTTTATTTTTGACATCTGGTGACTTTTAATGACTGAAATAGGTTGGAATAGTAAAGGTAAGGTGTTTTGACCTTGAAAAAACCTTCAAGGTCATACCATGGCTAAATACAGTGATACGGTGTAAAAATCACAAAAATTCATGTCGCGACAACATTTTTTCACTTTTTTCAATTTTTTTTTCTGTGTTGGGTAGAGGGAACATAAACACACTATTTAAAGTAAAATGGGTACTGAAAAATGTTTCTCCTTGTTGGACATATTTCGCAATCAAAAAATGTTAATTTTTTGCAAATCAACAAATGATGACCTTGACCTTTGACCTTGACCTTATTTTGGTCCTTAGGGGTCACTGACCCTGTATATCAAGTTTCATTGAAATATCTTAAGATTTGTTGATTTTAGAATTTTATACTAAAAAAGTCAAAGTTTCAAGGGGAATAACTCCTATATTATTGAATATATCAATATAAAAAATAGTTGTGGCACAACACCAAGAGTTACTCTACCTGTTTCAAAAGGATTGAATTTGATACCTGTTATGGCTTAGGAGGAGATAGAGCAACAAACTTTACAGTGAAAGGGGAGATAATTCTTATACGCGAAAGGGTACGGTACCCAAGTGTTTTTTCTGAGACGACAAACCTTGACCGATAAAGTGTACCAACTATCATTGCGATATGTCGCGTACTTCTACAAGTTGATTTTTGGCGGAAGAAAAAAAAAAATAATAATAATCAGAAGAAATACAATAAGGTCTTCCCTTGGAAAGGGAAAGACCTTAAAAAAGAGGGCAGATGGGACTTTTTCTGGGTTTTTAGGGTTGATATCATCTAATTATGGTCAAATAAGGTGTATTTACCCAAAAATAACATTTTTTTGTCAAAAATGGCAAATTTCCAAATTTTCAAAAAAAGGGGGGGCAAAAGTCAACTTTTTTATTTTTGACATCTGGTGACTTTTAATGACTGAAATAGGTTGGAATAGTAAAGGTAAGGTGTTTTGACCTTGAAAAAACCTTCAAGGTCATACCATGGCTAAATACAGTGATACGGTGTAAAAATCACAAAAATTCATGTCGCGACAACATTTTTTCACTTTTTTCAATTTTTTTTTCTGTGTTGGGTAGAGGGAACATAAACACACTATTTAAAGTAAAATGGGTACTGAAAAATGTTTCTCCTTGTTGGACATATTTCGCAATCAAAAAATGTTAATTTTTTGCAAATCAACAAATGATGACCTTGACCTTTGACCTTGACCTTATTTTGGTCCTTAGGGGTCACTGACCCTGTATATCAAGTTTCATTGAAATATCTTAAGATTTGTTGATTTTAGAATTTTATACTAAAAAAGTCAAAGTTTCAAGGGGAATAACTCCTATATTATTGAATATATCAATATAAAAAATAGTTGTGGCACAACACCAAGAGTTACTCTACCTGTTTCAAAAGGATTGAATTTGATACCTGTTATGGCTTAGGAGGAGATAGAGCAACAAACTTTACAGTGAAAGGGGAGATAATTCTTATACGCGAAAGGGTACGGTACCCAAGTGTTTTTTCTGAGACGACAAACCTTGACCGATAAAGTGTACCAACTATCATTGCGATATGTCGCGTACTTCTACAAGTTGATTTTTGGCGGAAGAAAAAAAAAAATAATAATAATCAGAAGAAATACAATAAGGTCTTCCCTTGGAAAGGGAAAGACCTTAAAAAAGAGGGCAGATGGGACTTTTTCTGGGTTTTTAGGGTTGATATCATCTAATTATGGTCAAATAAGGTGTATTTACCCAAAAATAACATTTTTTTGTCAAAAATGGCAAATTTCCAAATTTTCAAAAAAAGGGGGGGCAAAAGTCAACTTTTTTATTTTTGACATCTGGTGACTTTTAATGACTGAAATAGGTTGGAATAGTAAAGGTAAGGTGTTTTGACCTTGAAAAAACCTTCAAGGTCATACCATGGCTAAATACAGTGATACGGTGTAAAAATCACAAAAATTCATGTCGCGACAACATTTTTTCACTTTTTTCAATTTTTTTTTCTGTGTTGGGTAGAGGGAACATAAACACACTATTTAAAGTAAAATGGGTACTGAAAAATGTTTCTCCTTGTTGGACATATTTCGCAATCAAAAAATGTTAATTTTTTGCAAATCAACAAATGATGACCTTGACCTTTGACCTTGACCTTATTTTGGTCCTTAGGGGTCACTGACCCTGTATATCAAGTTTCATTGAAATATCTTAAGATTTGTTGATTTTAGAATTTTATACTAAAAAAGTCAAAGTTTCAAGGGGAATAACTCCTATATTATTGAATATATCAATATAAAAAATAGTTGTGGCACAACACCAAGAGTTACTCTACCTGTTTCAAAAGGATTGAATTTGATACCTGTTATGGCTTAGGAGGAGATAGAGCAACAAACTTTACAGTGAAAGGGGAGATAATTCTTATACGCGAAAGGGTACGGTACCCAAGTGTTTTTTCTGAGACGACAAACCTTGACCGATAAAGTGTACCAACTATCATTGCGATATGTCGCGTACTTCTACAAGTTGATTTTTGGCGGAAGAAAAAAAAAAATAATAATAATCAGAAGAAATACAATAAGGTCTTCCCTTGGAAAGGGAAAGACCTTAAAAAAGAGGGCAGATGGGACTTTTTCTGGGTTTTTAGGGTTGATATCATCTAATTATGGTCAAATAAGGTGTATTTACCCAAAAATAACATTTTTTTGTCAAAAATGGCAAATTTCCAAATTTTCAAAAAAAGGGGGGGCAAAAGTCAACTTTTTTATTTTTGACATCTGGTGACTTTTAATGACTGAAATAGGTTGGAATAGTAAAGGTAAGGTGTTTTGACCTTGAAAAAACCTTCAAGGTCATACCATGGCTAAATACAGTGATACGGTGTAAAAATCACAAAAATTCATGTCGCGACAACATTTTTTCACTTTTTTCAATTTTTTTTTCTGTGTTGGGTAGAGGGAACATAAACACACTATTTAAAGTAAAATGGGTACTGAAAAATGTTTCTCCTTGTTGGACATATTTCGCAATCAAAAAATGTTAATTTTTTGCAAATCAACAAATGATGACCTTGACCTTTGACCTTGACCTTATTTTGGTCCTTAGGGGTCACTGACCCTGTATATCAAGTTTCATTGAAATATCTTAAGATTTGTTGATTTTAGAATTTTATACTAAAAAAGTCAAAGTTTCAAGGGGAATAACTCCTATATTATTGAATATATCAATATAAAAAATAGTTGTGGCACAACACCAAGAGTTACTCTACCTGTTTCAAAAGGATTGAATTTGATACCTGTTATGGCTTAGGAGGAGATAGAGCAACAAACTTTACAGTGAAAGGGGAGATAATTCTTATACGCGAAAGGGTACGGTACCCAAGTGTTTTTTCTGAGACGACAAACCTTGACCGATAAAGTGTACCAACTATCATTGCGATATGTCGCGTACTTCTACAAGTTGATTTTTGGCGGAAGAAAAAAAAAAATAATAATAATCAGAAGAAATACAATAAGGTCTTCCCTTGGAAAGGGAAAGACCTTAAAAAAGAGGGCAGATGGGACTTTTTCTGGGTTTTTAGGGTTGATATCATCTAATTATGGTCAAATAAGGTGTATTTACCCAAAAATAACATTTTTTTGTCAAAAATGGCAAATTTCCAAATTTTCAAAAAAAGGGGGGGCAAAAGTCAACTTTTTTATTTTTGACATCTGGTGACTTTTAATGACTGAAATAGGTTGGAATAGTAAAGGTAAGGTGTTTTGACCTTGAAAAAACCTTCAAGGTCATACCATGGCTAAATACAGTGATACGGTGTAAAAATCACAAAAATTCATGTCGCGACAACATTTTTTCACTTTTTTCAATTTTTTTTTCTGTGTTGGGTAGAGGGAACATAAACACACTATTTAAAGTAAAATGGGTACTGAAAAATGTTTCTCCTTGTTGGACATATTTCGCAATCAAAAAATGTTAATTTTTTGCAAATCAACAAATGATGACCTTGACCTTTGACCTTGACCTTATTTTGGTCCTTAGGGGTCACTGACCCTGTATATCAAGTTTCATTGAAATATCTTAAGATTTGTTGATTTTAGAATTTTATACTAAAAAAGTCAAAGTTTCAAGGGGAATAACTCCTATATTATTGAATATATCAATATAAAAAATAGTTGTGGCACAACACCAAGAGTTACTCTACCTGTTTCAAAAGGATTGAATTTGATACCTGTTATGGCTTAGGAGGAGATAGAGCAACAAACTTTACAGTGAAAGGGGAGATAATTCTTATACGCGAAAGGGTACGGTACCCAAGTGTTTTTTCTGAGACGACAAACCTTGACCGATAAAGTGTACCAACTATCATTGCGATATGTCGCGTACTTCTACAAGTTGATTTTTGGCGGAAGAAAAAAAAAAATAATAATAATCAGAAGAAATACAATAAGGTCTTCCCTTGGAAAGGGAAAGACCTTAAAAAAGAGGGCAGATGGGACTTTTTCTGGGTTTTTAGGGTTGATATCATCTAATTATGGTCAAATAAGGTGTATTTACCCAAAAATAACATTTTTTTGTCAAAAATGGCAAATTTCCAAATTTTCAAAAAAAGGGGGGGCAAAAGTCAACTTTTTTATTTTTGACATCTGGTGACTTTTAATGACTGAAATAGGTTGGAATAGTAAAGGTAAGGTGTTTTGACCTTGAAAAAACCTTCAAGGTCATACCATGGCTAAATACAGTGATACGGTGTAAAAATCACAAAAATTCATGTCGCGACAACATTTTTTCACTTTTTTCAATTTTTTTTTCTGTGTTGGGTAGAGGGAACATAAACACACTATTTAAAGTAAAATGGGTACTGAAAAATGTTTCTCCTTGTTGGACATATTTCGCAATCAAAAAATGTTAATTTTTTGCAAATCAACAAATGATGACCTTGACCTTTGACCTTGACCTTATTTTGGTCCTTAGGGGTCACTGACCCTGTATATCAAGTTTCATTGAAATATCTTAAGATTTGTTGATTTTAGAATTTTATACTAAAAAAGTCAAAGTTTCAAGGGGAATAACTCCTATATTATTGAATATATCAATATAAAAAATAGTTGTGGCACAACACCAAGAGTTACTCTACCTGTTTCAAAAGGATTGAATTTGATACCTGTTATGGCTTAGGAGGAGATAGAGCAACAAACTTTACAGTGAAAGGGGAGATAATTCTTATACGCGAAAGGGTACGGTACCCAAGTGTTTTTTCTGAGACGACAAACCTTGACCGATAA
Organism: Arcuatula senhousia; assembly: GCA_963971305.1. Lineage (NCBI taxonomy): Eukaryota > Metazoa > Mollusca > Bivalvia > Mytilida > Mytilidae > Arcuatula > Arcuatula senhousia. The sequence goes on along the minus strand of CAXARO010000495.1, from coordinate 59,464 downwards.
AGTGTACCAACTATCATTGCGATATGTCGCGTACTTCTACAAGTTGATTTTTGGCGGAAGAAAAAAAAAAATAATAATAATCAGAAGAAATACAATAAGGTCTTCCCTTGGAAAGGGAAAGACCTTAAAAAAGAGGGCAGATGGGACTTTTTCTGGGTTTTTAGGGTTGATATCATCTAATTATGGTCAAATAAGGTGTATTTACCCAAAAATAACATTTTTTTGTCAAAAATGGCAAATTTCCAAATTTTCAAAAAAAGGGGGGGCAAAAGTCAACTTTTTTATTTTTGACATCTGGTGACTTTTAATGACTGAAATAGGTTGGAATAGTAAAGGTAAGGTGTTTTGACCTTGAAAAAACCTTCAAGGTCATACCATGGCTAAATACAGTGATACGGTGTAAAAATCACAAAAATTCATGTCGCGACAACATTTTTTCACTTTTTTCAATTTTTTTTTCTGTGTTGGGTAGAGGGAACATAAACACACTATTTAAAGTAAAATGGGTACTGAAAAATGTTTCTCCTTGTTGGACATATTTCGCAATCAAAAAATGTTAATTTTTTGCAAATCAACAAATGATGACCTTGACCTTTGACCTTGACCTTATTTTGGTCCTTAGGGGTCACTGACCCTGTATATCAAGTTTCATTGAAATATCTTAAGATTTGTTGATTTTAGAATTTTATACTAAAAAAGTCAAAGTTTCAAGGGGAATAACTCCTATATTATTGAATATATCAATATAAAAAATAGTTGTGGCACAACACCAAGAGTTACTCTACCTGTTTCAAAAGGATTGAATTTGATACCTGTTATGGCTTAGGAGGAGATAGAGCAACAAACTTTACAGTGAAAGGGGAGATAATTCTTATACGCGAAAGGGTACGGTACCCAAGTGTTTTTTCTGAGACGACAAACCTTGACCGATAAAGTGTACCAACTATCATTGCGATATGTCGCGTACTTCTACAAGTTGATTTTTGGCGGAAGAAAAAAAAAAATAATAATAATCAGAAGAAATACAATAAGGTCTTCCCTTGGAAAGGGAAAGACCTTAAAAAAGAGGGCAGATGGGACTTTTTCTGGGTTTTTAGGGTTGATATCATCTAATTATGGTCAAATAAGGTGTATTTACCCAAAAATAACATTTTTTTGTCAAAAATGGCAAATTTCCAAATTTTCAAAAAAAGGGGGGGCAAAAGTCAACTTTTTTATTTTTGACATCTGGTGACTTTTAATGACTGAAATAGGTTGGAATAGTAAAGGTAAGGTGTTTTGACCTTGAAAAAACCTTCAAGGTCATACCATGGCTAAATACAGTGATACGGTGTAAAAATCACAAAAATTCATGTCGCGACAACATTTTTTCACTTTTTTCAATTTTTTTTTCTGTGTTGGGTAGAGGGAACATAAACACACTATTTAAAGTAAAATGGGTACTGAAAAATGTTTCTCCTTGTTGGACATATTTCGCAATCAAAAAATGTTAATTTTTTGCAAATCAACAAATGATGACCTTGACCTTTGACCTTGACCTTATTTTGGTCCTTAGGGGTCACTGACCCTGTATATCAAGTTTCATTGAAATATCTTAAGATTTGTTGATTTTAGAATTTTATACTAAAAAAGTCAAAGTTTCAAGGGGAATAACTCCTATATTATTGAATATATCAATATAAAAAATAGTTGTGGCACAACACCAAGAGTTACTCTACCTGTTTCAAAAGGATTGAATTTGATACCTGTTATGGCTTAGGAGGAGATAGAGCAACAAACTTTACAGTGAAAGGGGAGATAATTCTTATACGCGAAAGGGTACGGTACCCAAGTGTTTTTTCTGAGACGACAAACCTTGACCGATAAAGTGTACCAACTATCATTGCGATATGTCGCGTACTTCTACAAGTTGATTTTTGGCGGAAGAAAAAAAAAAATAATAATAATCAGAAGAAATACAATAAGGTCTTCCCTTGGAAAGGGAAAGACCTTAAAAAAGAGGGCAGATGGGACTTTTTCTGGGTTTTTAGGGTTGATATCATCTAATTATGGTCAAATAAGGTGTATTTACCCAAAAATAACATTTTTTTGTCAAAAATGGCAAATTTCCAAATTTTCAAAAAAAGGGGGGGCAAAAGTCAACTTTTTTATTTTTGACATCTGGTGACTTTTAATGACTGAAATAGGTTGGAATAGTAAAGGTAAGGTGTTTTGACCTTGAAAAAACCTTCAAGGTCATACCATGGCTAAATACAGTGATACGGTGTAAAAATCACAAAAATTCATGTCGCGACAACATTTTTTCACTTTTTTCAATTTTTTTTTCTGTGTTGGGTAGAGGGAACATAAACACACTATTTAAAGTAAAATGGGTACTGAAAAATGTTTCTCCTTGTTGGACATATTTCGCAATCAAAAAATGTTAATTTTTTGCAAATCAACAAATGATGACCTTGACCTTTGACCTTGACCTTATTTTGGTCCTTAGGGGTCACTGACCCTGTATATCAAGTTTCATTGAAATATCTTAAGATTTGTTGATTTTAGAATTTTATACTAAAAAAGTCAAAGTTTCAAGGGGAATAACTCCTATATTATTGAATATATCAATATAAAAAATAGTTGTGGCACAACACCAAGAGTTACTCTACCTGTTTCAAAAGGATTGAATTTGATACCTGTTATGGCTTAGGAGGAGATAGAGCAACAAACTTTACAGTGAAAGGGGAGATAATTCTTATACGCGAAAGGGTACGGTACCCAAGTGTTTTTTCTGAGACGACAAACCTTGACCGATAAAGTGTACCAACTATCATTGCGATATGTCGCGTACTTCTACAAGTTGATTTTTGGCGGAAGAAAAAAAAAAATAATAATAATCAGAAGAAATACAATAAGGTCTTCCCTTGGAAAGGGAAAGACCTTAAAAAAGAGGGCAGATGGGACTTTTTCTGGGTTTTTAGGGTTGATATCATCTAATTATGGTCAAATAAGGTGTATTTACCCAAAAATAACATTTTTTTGTCAAAAATGGCAAATTTCCAAATTTTCAAAAAAAGGGGGGGCAAAAGTCAACTTTTTTATTTTTGACATCTGGTGACTTTTAATGACTGAAATAGGTTGGAATAGTAAAGGTAAGGTGTTTTGACCTTGAAAAAACCTTCAAGGTCATACCATGGCTAAATACAGTGATACGGTGTAAAAATCACAAAAATTCATGTCGCGACAACATTTTTTCACTTTTTTCAATTTTTTTTTCTGTGTTGGGTAGAGGGAACATAAACACACTATTTAAAGTAAAATGGGTACTGAAAAATGTTTCTCCTTGTTGGACATATTTCGCAATCAAAAAATGTTAATTTTTTGCAAATCAACAAATGATGACCTTGACCTTTGACCTTGACCTTATTTTGGTCCTTAGGGGTCACTGACCCTGTATATCAAGTTTCATTGAAATATCTTAAGATTTGTTGATTTTAGAATTTTATACTAAAAAAGTCAAAGTTTCAAGGGGAATAACTCCTATATTATTGAATATATCAATATAAAAAATAGTTGTGGCACAACACCAAGAGTTACTCTACCTGTTTCAAAAGGATTGAATTTGATACCTGTTATGGCTTAGGAGGAGATAGAGCAACAAACTTTACAGTGAAAGGGGAGATAATTCTTATACGCGAAAGGGTACGGTACCCAAGTGTTTTTTCTGAGACGACAAACCTTGACCGATAAAGTGTACCAACTATCATTGCGATATGTCGCGTACTTCTACAAGTTGATTTTTGGCGGAAGAAAAAAAAAAATAATAATAATCAGAAGAAATACAATAAGGTCTTCCCTTGGAAAGGGAAAGACCTTAAAAAAGAGGGCAGATGGGACTTTTTCTGGGTTTTTAGGGTTGATATCATCTAATTATGGTCAAATAAGGTGTATTTACCCAAAAATAACATTTTTTTGTCAAAAATGGCAAATTTCCAAATTTTCAAAAAAAGGGGGGGCAAAAGTCAACTTTTTTATTTTTGACATCTGGTGACTTTTAATGACTGAAATAGGTTGGAATAGTAAAGGTAAGGTGTTTTGACCTTGAAAAAACCTTCAAGGTCATACCATGGCTAAATACAGTGATACGGTGTAAAAATCACAAAAATTCATGTCGCGACAACATTTTTTCACTTTTTTCAATTTTTTTTTCTGTGTTGGGTAGAGGGAACATAAACACACTATTTAAAGTAAAATGGGTACTGAAAAATGTTTCTCCTTGTTGGACATATTTCGCAATCAAAAAATGTTAATTTTTTGCAAATCAACAAATGATGACCTTGACCTTTGACCTTGACCTTATTTTGGTCCTTAGGGGTCACTGACCCTGTATATCAAGTTTCATTGAAATATCTTAAGATTTGTTGATTTTAGAATTTTATACTAAAAAAGTCAAAGTTTCAAGGGGAATAACTCCTATATTATTGAATATATCAATATAAAAAATAGTTGTGGCACAACACCAAGAGTTACTCTACCTGTTTCAAAAGGATTGAATTTGATACCTGTTATGGCTTAGGAGGAGATAGAGCAACAAACTTTACAGTGAAAGGGGAGATAATTCTTATACGCGAAAGGGTACGGTACCCAAGTGTTTTTTCTGAGACGACAAACCTTGACCGATAAAGTGTACCAACTATCATTGCGATATGTCGCGTACTTCTACAAGTTGATTTTTGGCGGAAGAAAAAAAAAAATAATAATAATCAGAAGAAATACAATAAGGTCTTCCCTTGGAAAGGGAAAGACCTTAAAAAAGAGGGCAGATGGGACTTTTTCTGGGTTTTTAGGGTTGATATCATCTAATTATGGTCAAATAAGGTGTATTTACCCAAAAATAACATTTTTTTGTCAAAAATGGCAAATTTCCAAATTTTCAAAAAAAGGGGGGGCAAAAGTCAACTTTTTTATTTTTGACATCTGGTGACTTTTAATGACTGAAATAGGTTGGAATAGTAAAGGTAAGGTGTTTTGACCTTGAAAAAACCTTCAAGGTCATACCATGGCTAAATACAGTGATACGGTGTAAAAATCACAAAAATTCATGTCGCGACAACATTTTTTCACTTTTTTCAATTTTTTTTTCTGTGTTGGGTAGAGGGAACATAAACACACTATTTAAAGTAAAATGGGTACTGAAAAATGTTTCTCCTTGTTGGACATATTTCGCAATCAAAAAATGTTAATTTTTTGCAAATCAACAAATGATGACCTTGACCTTTGACCTTGACCTTATTTTGGTCCTTAGGGGTCACTGACCCTGTATATCAAGTTTCATTGAAATATCTTAAGATTTGTTGATTTTAGAATTTTATACTAAAAAAGTCAAAGTTTCAAGGGGAATAACTCCTATATTATTGAATATATCAATATAAAAAATAGTTGTGGCACAACACCAAGAGTTACTCTACCTGTTTCAAAAGGATTGAATTTGATACCTGTTATGGCTTAGGAGGAGATAGAGCAACAAACTTTACAGTGAAAGGGGAGATAATTCTTATACGCGAAAGGGTACGGTACCCAAGTGTTTTTTCTGAGACGACAAACCTTGACCGATAAAGTGTACCAACTATCATTGCGATATGTCGCGTACTTCTACAAGTTGATTTTTGGCGGAAGAAAAAAAAAAATAATAATAATCAGAAGAAATACAATAAGGTCTTCCCTTGGAAAGGGAAAGACCTTAAAAAAGAGGGCAGATGGGACTTTTTCTGGGTTTTTAGGGTTGATATCATCTAATTATGGTCAAATAAGGTGTATTTACCCAAAAATAACATTTTTTTGTCAAAAATGGCAAATTTCCAAATTTTCAAAAAAAGGGGGGGCAAAAGTCAACTTTTTTATTTTTGACATCTGGTGACTTTTAATGACTGAAATAGGTTGGAATAGTAAAGGTAAGGTGTTTTGACCTTGAAAAAACCTTCAAGGTCATACCATGGCTAAATACAGTGATACGGTGTAAAAATCACAAAAATTCATGTCGCGACAACATTTTTTCACTTTTTTCAATTTTTTTTTCTGTGTTGGGTAGAGGGAACATAAACACACTATTTAAAGTAAAATGGGTACTGAAAAATGTTTCTCCTTGTTGGACATATTTCGCAATCAAAAAATGTTAATTTTTTGCAAATCAACAAATGATGACCTTGACCTTTGACCTTGACCTTATTTTGGTCCTTAGGGGTCACTGACCCTGTATATCAAGTTTCATTGAAATATCTTAAGATTTGTTGATTTTAGAATTTTATACTAAAAAAGTCAAAGTTTCAAGGGGAATAACTCCTATATTATTGAATATATCAATATAAAAAATAGTTGTGGCACAACACCAAGAGTTACTCTACCTGTTTCAAAAGGATTGAATTTGATACCTGTTATGGCTTAGGAGGAGATAGAGCAACAAACTTTACAGTGAAAGGGGAGATAATTCTTATACGCGAAAGGGTACGGTACCCAAGTGTTTTTTCTGAGACGACAAACCTTGACCGATAAAGTGTACCAACTATCATTGCGATATGTCGCGTACTTCTACAAGTTGATTTTTGGCGGAAGAAAAAAAAAAATAATAATAATCAGAAGAAATACAATAAGGTCTTCCCTTGGAAAGGGAAAGACCTTAAAAAAGAGGGCAGATGGGACTTTTTCTGGGTTTTTAGGGTTGATATCATCTAATTATGGTCAAATAAGGTGTATTTACCCAAAAATAACATTTTTTTGTCAAAAATGGCAAATTTCCAAATTTTCAAAAAAAGGGGGGGCAAAAGTCAACTTTTTTATTTTTGACATCTGGTGACTTTTAATGACTGAAATAGGTTGGAATAGTAAAGGTAAGGTGTTTTGACCTTGAAAAAACCTTCAAGGTCATACCATGGCTAAATACAGTGATACGGTGTAAAAATCACAAAAATTCATGTCGCGACAACATTTTTTCACTTTTTTCAATTTTTTTTTCTGTGTTGGGTAGAGGGAACATAAACACACTATTTAAAGTAAAATGGGTACTGAAAAATGTTTCTCCTTGTTGGACATATTTCGCAATCAAAAAATGTTAATTTTTTGCAAATCAACAAATGATGACCTTGACCTTTGACCTTGACCTTATTTTGGTCCTTAGGGGTCACTGACCCTGTATATCAAGTTTCATTGAAATATCTTAAGATTTGTTGATTTTAGAATTTTATACTAAAAAAGTCAAAGTTTCAAGGGGAATAACTCCTATATTATTGAATATATCAATATAAAAAATAGTTGTGGCACAACACCAAGAGTTACTCTACCTGTTTCAAAAGGATTGAATTTGATACCTGTTATGGCTTAGGAGGAGATAGAGCAACAAACTTTACAGTGAAAGGGGAGATAATTCTTATACGCGAAAGGGTACGGTACCCAAGTGTTTTTTCTGAGACGACAAACCTTGACCGATAAAGTGTACCAACTATCATTGCGATATGTCGCGTACTTCTACAAGTTGATTTTTGGCGGAAGAAAAAAAAAAATAATAATAATCAGAAGAAATACAATAAGGTCTTCCCTTGGAAAGGGAAAGACCTTAAAAAAGAGGGCAGATGGGACTTTTTCTGGGTTTTTAGGGTTGATATCATCTAATTATGGTCAAATAAGGTGTATTTACCCAAAAATAACATTTTTTTGTCAAAAATGGCAAATTTCCAAATTTTCAAAAAAAGGGGGGGCAAAAGTCAACTTTTTTATTTTTGACATCTGGTGACTTTTAATGACTGAAATAGGTTGGAATAGTAAAGGTAAGGTGTTTTGACCTTGAAAAAACCTTCAAGGTCATACCATGGCTAAATACAGTGATACGGTGTAAAAATCACAAAAATTCATGTCGCGACAACATTTTTTCACTTTTTTCAATTTTTTTTTCTGTGTTGGGTAGAGGGAACATAAACACACTATTTAAAGTAAAATGGGTACTGAAAAATGTTTCTCCTTGTTGGACATATTTCGCAATCAAAAAATGTTAATTTTTTGCAAATCAACAAATGATGACCTTGACCTTTGACCTTGACCTTATTTTGGTCCTTAGGGGTCACTGACCCTGTATATCAAGTTTCATTGAAATATCTTAAGATTTGTTGATTTTAGAATTTTATACTAAAAAAGTCAAAGTTTCAAGGGGAATAACTCCTATATTATTGAATATATCAATATAAAAAATAGTTGTGGCACAACACCAAGAGTTACTCTACCTGTTTCAAAAGGATTGAATTTGATACCTGTTATGGCTTAGGAGGAGATAGAGCAACAAACTTTACAGTGAAAGGGGAGATAATTCTTATACGCGAAAGGGTACGGTACCCAAGTGTTTTTTCTGAGACGACAAACCTTGACCGATAAAGTGTACCAACTATCATTGCGATATGTCGCGTACTTCTACAAGTTGATTTTTGGCGGAAGAAAAAAAAAAAAAATAATAATCAGAAGAAATACAATAAGGTCTTCCCTTGGAAAGGGAAAGACCTTAAAAAAGAGGGCAGATGGGACTTTTTCTGGGTTTTTAGGGTTGATATCATCTAATTATGGTCAAATAAGGTGTATTTACCCAAAAATAACATTTTTTTGTCAAAAATGGCAAATTTCCAAATTTTCAAAAAAAGGGGGGGCAAAAGTCAACTTTTTTATTTTTGACATCTGGTGACTTTTAATGACTGAAATAGGTTGGAATAGTAAAGGTAAGGTGTTTTGACCTTGAAAAAACCTTCAAGGTCATACCATGGCTAAATACAGTGATACGGTGTAAAAATCACAAAAATTCATGTCGCGACAACATTTTTTCACTTTTTTCAATTTTTTTTTCTGTGTTGGGTAGAGGGAACATAAACACACTATTTAAAGTAAAATGGGTACTGAAAAATGTTTCTCCTTGTTGGACATATTTCGCAATCAAAAAATGTTAATTTTTTGCAAATCAACAAATGATGACCTTGACCTTTGACCTTGACCTTATTTTGGTCCTTAGGGGTCACTGACCCTGTATATCAAGTTTCATTGAAATATCTTAAGATTTGTTGATTTTAGAATTTTATACTAAAAAAGTCAAAGTTTCAAGGGGAATAACTCCTATATTATTGAATATATCAATATAAAAAATAGTTGTGGCACAACACCAAGATTTACTCTACCTGTTTCAAAAGGATTGAATTTGATACCTGTTATGGCTTAGGAGGAGATAGAGCAACAAACTTTACAGTGAAAGGGGAGATAATTCTTATACGCGAAAGGGTACGGTACCCAAGTGTTTTTTCTGAGACGACAAACCTTGACCGATAAAGTGTACCAACTATCATTGCGATATGTCGCGTACTTCTACAAGTTGATTTTTGGCGGAAGAAAAAAAAAAATAATAATAATCAGAAGAAATACAATAAGGTCTTCCCTTGGAAAGGGAAAGACCTTAAAAAAGAGGGCAGATGGGACTTTTTCTGGGTTTTTAGGGTTGATATCATCTAATTATGGTCAAATAAGGTGTATTTACCCAAAAATAACATTTTTTTGTCAAAAATGGCAAATTTCCAAATTTTCAAAAAAAGGGGGGGCAAAAGTCAACTTTTTTATTTTTGACATCTGGTGACTTTTAATGACTGAAATAGGTTGGAATAGTAAAGGTAAGGTGTTTTGACCTTGAAAAAACCTTCAAGGTCATACCATGGCTAAATACAGTGATACGGTGTAAAAATCACAAAAATTCATGTCGCGACAACATTTTTTCACTTTTTTCAATTTTTTTTTCTGTGTTGGGTAGAGGGAACATAAACACACTATTTAAAGTAAAATGGGTACTGAAAAATGTTTCTCCTTGTTGGACATATTTCGCAATCAAAAAATGTTAATTTTTTGCAAATCAACAAATGATGACCTTGACCTTTGACCTTGACCTTATTTTGGTCCTTAGGGGTCACTGACCCTGTATATCAAGTTTCATTGAAATATCTTAAGATTTGTTGATTTTAGAATTTTATACTAAAAAAGTCAAAGTTTCAAGGGGAATAACTCCTATATTATTGAATATATCAATATAAAAAATAGTTGTGGCACAACACCAAGAGTTACTCTACCTGTTTCAAAAGGATTGAATTTGATACCTGTTATGGCTTAGGAGGAGATAGAGCAACAAACTTTACAGTGAAAGGGGAGATAATTCTTATACGCGAAAGGGTACGGTACCCAAGTGTTTTTTCTGAGACGACAAACCTTGACCGATAAAGTGTACCAACTATCATTGCGATATGTCGCGTACTTCTACAAGTTGATTTTTGGCGGAAGAAAAAAAAAAATAATAATAATCAGAAGAAATACAATAAGGTCTTCCCTTGGAAAGGGAAAGACCTTAAAAAAGAGGGCAGATGGGACTTTTTCTGGGTTTTTAGGGTTGATATCATCTAATTATGGTCAAATAAGGTGTATTTACCCAAAAATAACATTTTTTTGTCAAAAATGGCAAATTTCCAAATTTTCAAAAAAAGGGGGGGCAAAAGTCAACTTTTTTATTTTTGACATCTGGTGACTTTTAATGACTGAAATAGGTTGGAATAGTAAAGGTAAGGTGTTTTGACCTTGAAAAAACCTTCAAGGTCATACCATGGCTAAATACAGTGATACGGTGTAAAAATCACAAAAATTCATGTCGCGACAACATTTTTTCACTTTTTTCAATTTTTTTTTCTGTGTTGGGTAGAGGGAACATAAACACACTATTTAAAGTAAAATGGGTACTGAAAAATGTTTCTCCTTGTTGGACATATTTCGCAATCAAAAAATGTTAATTTTTTGCAAATCAACAAATGATGACCTTGACCTTTGACCTTGACCTTATTTTGGTCCTTAGGGGTCACTGACCCTGTATATCAAGTTTCATTGAAATATCTTAAGATTTGTTGATTTTAGAATTTTATACTAAAAAAGTCAAAGTTTCAAGGGGAATAACTCCTATATTATTGAATATATCAATATAAAAAATAGTTGTGGCACAACACCAAGAGTTACTCTACCTGTTTCAAAAGGATTGAATTTGATACCTGTTATGGCTTAGGAGGAGATAGAGCAACAAACTTTACAGTGAAAGGGGAGATAATTCTTATACGCGAAAGGGTACGGTACCCAAGTGTTTTTTCTGAGACGACAAACCTTGACCGATAAAGTGTACCAACTATCATTGCGATATGTCGCGTACTTCTACAAGTTGATTTTTGGCGGAAGAAAAAAAAAAATAATAATAATCAGAAGAAATACAATAAGGTCTTCCCTTGGAAAGGGAAAGACCTTAAAAAAGAGGGCAGATGGGACTTTTTCTGGGTTTTTAGGGTTGATATCATCTAATTATGGTCAAATAAGGTGTATTTACCCAAAAATAACATTTTTTTGTCAAAAATGGCAAATTTCCAAATTTTCAAAAAAAGGGGGGGCAAAAGTCAACTTTTTTATTTTTGACATCTGGTGACTTTTAATGACTGAAATAGGTTGGAATAGTAAAGGTAAGGTGTTTTGACCTTGAAAAAACCTTCAAGGTCATACCATGGCTAAATACAGTGATACGGTGTAAAAATCACAAAAATTCATGTCGCGACAACATTTTTTCACTTTTTTCAATTTTTTTTTCTGTGTTGGGTAGAGGGAACATAAACACACTATTTAAAGTAAAATGGGTACTGAAAAATGTTTCTCCTTGTTGGACATATTTCGCAATCAAAAAATGTTAATTTTTTGCAAATCAACAAATGATGACCTTGACCTTTGACCTTGACCTTATTTTGGTCCTTAGGGGTCACTGACCCTGTATATCAAGTTTCATTGAAATATCTTAAGATTTGTTGATTTTAGAATTTTATACTAAAAAAGTCAAAGTTTCAAGGGGAATAACTCCTATATTATTGAATATATCAATATAAAAAATAGTTGTGGCACAACACCAAGAGTTACTCTACCTGTTTCAAAAGGATTGAATTTGATACCTGTTATGGCTTAGGAGGAGATAGAGCAACAAACTTTACAGTGAAAGGGGAGATAATTCTTATACGCGAAAGGGTACGGTACCCAAGTGTTTTTTCTGAGACGACAAACCTTGACCGATAAAGTGTACCAACTATCATTGCGATATGTCGCGTACTTCTACAAGTTGATTTTTGGCGGAAGAAAAAAAAAAATAATAATAATCAGAAGAAATACAATAAGGTCTTCCCTTGGAAAGGGAAAGACCTTAATAATCAGAAGAAATACAATAAGGTCTTCCCTTGGAAAGGGAAAGACCTTAAAAAAGAGGGCAGATTGGGCTTTTTCTGGGTTTTTAGGGTTGATATCATCTAATTATGGTCAAATAAGGTGTATTTACCCAAAAATAACATTTTTTTGTCAAAAATGGCAAATTTCCAAATTTTCAAAAAAAGGGGGCGTGGCATATCAACTTGCTTATTTTTGAGATTTGAGGACTTATAATGATGGAAACTGATTGGAATAGTGAAAGTTAGTTGATTTGACCTTGAAAAATTCTTCAAGGTCATACAATGGCTTAGTACAGTGATGCGGTCTATTTTTCACAAAAATCCATGTCGCGACACCATTTTTTCACTTTTTTCCAATTTTTTTTTTGCGTTCAGCTGAGAAGACAATATCACATCATGTCATGCAAAAAAAAATGAAAAAAAGCCTAGATTTTGTTTGAGTTATTTCGCAATGAAAAAAGGCTCATTTTATGAAAATTTACATATGATGACCTTGACCTTTGACCTTGACCCCATTTTGGTCCTTAGAGGTCACTGACCTTGTATATTAAGTTTCATCAAAATATCTTAAGATTTGTTGATTTTAGAATTTTATACTAAAAAAGTCAAAGTTTCAAGGGGAATAACTCCTGTATTGGTCAATATATGATAATAAGAAATAGTTGTGGCACAACACCAAGAGTCAGTCTTCCTATTTCAAAAGGATTTAACTTGGTATCATTTATGGTTTAGGAGGAGAAGCGTCAACAAACTTTTACGCAAAAAGGGAGATAACTTTTATACGCGAAAGGGTACGGTACCCAAGTGTTTTTTCTGGAACGACAAACATTAACCGATAAAGTATACTAAATATCATTGCGACATGTCGCGTACTTCTTATAGTTGAAATTTGACAAAACGGCGGAAGAAAGAAAATAATAATAATCAGAAGAAATACAATAAGGTCTTCCCTTGGAAAGGGAAAGACCTTAAAAAAGAGGGCAGATTGGGCTTTTTCTGGGTTTTTAGGGTTGATATCATCTAATTATGGTCAAATAAGGTGTATTTACCCAAAAATAACATTTTTTTGTCAAAAATGGCAAATTTCCAAATTTTCAAAAAAAGGGGGCGTGGCATATCAACTTGCTTATTTTTGAGATTTGAGGACTTATAATGATGGAAACTGATTGGAATAGTGAAAGTTAGTTGATTTGACCTTGAAAAATTCTTCAAGGTCATACAATGGCTTAGTACAGTGATGCGGTCTATTTTTCACAAAAATCCATGTCGCGACACCATTTTTTCACTTTTTTCCAATTTTTTTTTGGCGTTCAGCTGAGAAGACAATATCACATCATGTCATGCAAAAAAAAATGAAAAAAAGCCTAGATTTTGTTTGAGTTATTTCGCAATGAAAAAAGGCTCATTTTATGAAAATTTACATATGATGACCTTGACCTTTGACCTTGACCCCATTTTGGTCCTTAGAGGTCACTGACCTTGTATATTAAGTTTCATCAAAATATCTTAAGATTTGTTGATTTTAGAATTTTATACTAAAAAAGTCAAAGTTTCAAGGGGAATAACTCCTGTATTGGTCAATATATGATAATAAGAAATAGTTGTGGCACAACACCAAGAGTCAGTCTTCCTATTTCAAAAGGATTTAACTTGGTATCATTTATGGTTTAGGAGGAGAAGCGTCAACAAACTTTTACGCAAAAAGGGAGATAACTTTTATACGCGAAAGGGTACGGTACCCAAGTGTTTTTTCTGGAACGACAAACATTAACCGATAAAGTATACTAAATATCATTGCGACATGTCGCGTACTTCTTATAGTTGAAATTTGACAAAACGGCGGAAGAAAGAAAATAATAATAATCAGAAGAAATACAATAAGGTCTTCCCTTGGAAAGGGAAAGACCTTAATAATCAGAAGAAATACAATAAGGTCTTCCCTTGGAAAGGGAAAGACCTTAAAAAAGAGGGCAGATGGGACTTTTTCTTGGTTTTTAGGGTTGATATCATCTAATTATGGTCAACTAAGGTGAATTTACCCAAAAATAACATTTTTTTGTCAAAAATGGCAAATTTCCAAATTTTCAAAAAAAGGGGGCGTGGCATGTCAACTTCCTTATTTCTGACATTTGAACAGTTTTAATCATTGAAACAGGATGGAATAGTGAAAGTAAGTTGATTTGACCTTGAAAAATGTTTCAAGGTCATACAATGGCTAAGTATGGTGATACGGTCTAATTTTCACAAAAATCCATGTCGTGACACCATTTTTCAATATTTTTTCAAAATTTTTTTTGTGTTCAACTAAGAAGATATAATCACATCATATAATGGAAAAAAAATTCTAAAAAGGGTTACATTTTATTTGAGCTATTTCGCAATGAAAAAAGACTCATTTTTTGAAAATTTACAAATGATGACCTTGACCTTTGACTTTGACCTAATTTTGATCCTTAGGGGTCAATGACCTTGTATACCAAGTTTCATTGAAATATCTTAAGAAATGTTGATTTTAGAATTTTAATGCTGAAAAAGTCAAAGTTTAAAGGGGAATAACTCCTGTATTGGTAAATATACCAATATGAAAATTGACCCTGCACAAGTTCAAGAGTTACTCTTCTGAATGCAAAAGGAATAAAGTTGGTACCTCTTATGGTTTAGGAGGAGAAGATTCCACAAACTTTAGAGCTAAAAGGGGCATAACTCTTATATGTAAAATGGTACGGTACCCAAGTGTTTTTTCTGAAACGACAAACATAGACCGATAAAGTATACCAAGTATCATTGCGACATGTCGCGTACTTCTCAAAGTTGAAATTTGGCGAAACGGCGGAAGAAAGAAAATAATAATAACTAGGAGGACAATTGTTTCGTAAACAATTGCTAAGGTCTTTCACGGAGACACGTTTACAATTTTTTTATTCATCTGTTATGTTTAAATGATTTTACAATGCTCAGTAGTTTGTGTATGTTGAGCGTAATTATGAAATTTTCGTACTTTTTTTATTGTTTTAGAGACATTCTGTTTATATTATAATTTTGTTCAATTTTATAAGAGCAACAGTAATACAGTTTCAAAACAGTTTGAAGAGATTTCTGAACTCGAAAAGATATAAATCCCATTTTTAAGTTCACATGGGGATTTTCATATTCTACTATACCTCTAGAAAGAAATGGCTAACAAAACTAAACAGCTTACTTGATAAATGCAGGAACTTTGTAGAATTATGTAAAACTAAATCAGTCAAGGTAGGTGTTTAATGCCATCATTGCTCACATCACATGGAAAACTGATAAACATCTTTATAGGATCTTTAGGTTTTATTTCTCATTGTGAGTTCGTTTTTATACTTGAACTTTTATTTGTTAATGTCTTTCGTTATGTTATTTCAGATTTACGCCATTTCATGTTTGATTCATGATTTACATTTACTTGTTTATTTAAGCTTAATTGCTATAAAATAAAAAGGTTAAGTAACATTTTTAGTGGGTATATATGACTGAACGAGTTGGTGTTTTACGCCCTTCCAACGCTTTATAGGTTATTTAAACGCGATGAACATGAAAAGGATAAAATGAACATGAAATGATGGCGATAAATGAAATATGGGGATGGGGTTGGAAACAAAGGATAGTAAATTTTGAAGAACCTCAGGAAAAGGGGAGAGATGGGTAGGGCGGAAAATTTAATCTATGCAGTGCACAACTTGGCAGTCCACTCAGAGGTCTTATACATGTATGAAGCGTGGCACTCTCCACACATGATGGCCCACTTTGGTCAACGGTCAGGGTTTCCATATTATGTACCTGACAACACCCGCTGACGAGGGCTAACCTATGCAGCCTCCTAGGGTTCACACCTGGTTGCTCTTTGGGCTGAGCACTGACCCGACGTCAGAATCCCAAGACCCTTAGTATCCTCTTACGACAAGCTAGGCTCTGCTGGTTGGGGGGGGGGGGGCTATTCGCCACCCGAGTCCCGCACGGGATTTGTGTGGTTATTATTTCAAATCATTTTATAAGAAGAACTCAAGCCAAGAGTAAATGCTTTTTTTAATTATTGTTGGAAGAACATATTTCTTCTCTGCAGTTCCATTTTGGATACACTCTGTTATCGTTTTTGTAACAAAACTTCGGACTAAAAATCCTGCTGAGCATAGAAGACAATAGCTACAATAATGAAGCTCCTTTGACATCTTTGATTTTGCGGAGCTACAATGCAACCCCATTACTCGTAATGGAGCAAATACAATTATTTTCTCAAACTCTAATAAAGCTTGAAGATTGTTCGAAATTACAAATGAATCTCTAAATAATATGTCTTCGATAATAAATTTGATTAAAGCCAAAGGTGACTTTAGTATTGTAAGAAACCCCATATTTTCAATATTCTGATCCTGAACTTTATTATAAAGTTCAGGATCAAGATACTTCAAAAGTTGATACTTTCACGAACATCTTTTAAATTCCATTTAATGTCGTTAAATTTGAACTACTTTCGTAATAAAAATACTATAAGCAATATTTTAGTTCCACGTTATGCATCTAATTGATTGAGATGCGCCCGTTTTGATTTCGCTTTCGGCGTTGCTTCGTTACGAGCAATGGGACCGCATTGTAGCTCCGCCGTGTCAAAGATGTGAAAGGAGCTACATAATTGTAGAGGAATGAATCTAAATAGTTTATTTCAATATTTGAAAAAATTGTCATTAGAATATAAATGGTATAAGGCTACTACAAATTATGCAAACATTCTAACAAAATCAGGTTGCTTCGGATAAAAAATTCTTACATTATTTTGAATCATTTGTCCATAACGTCTGTATTTATTTACAATTACAAAATCAAACGTTCAGATTATTTTTAATTGTAAAAATGATAATAAAGGGAGATAATTGTTACCATGTGTTAAAATCAACTATTTGCAAACAGAATTGTCGTACGAAATGACACTACACGTATAATGATAAAAGAGTGATAAAATACTAAGAAGTTGTATATATATACAAATGAGGTCATTTATTTTTACCCTTAGCTATTGGCTATTGCAAGATTCAGATGTATTCTATCTAATTTCAGTATTATTTTTAAAAATCATATATTCAATGTCATAACTTAATTGATATTACTTTAAACCAGACAACAAACAGAAACAATCATTTGCCTTGGCATTACCACTAAAACAGAAAATTCATATTTGGCGTTTCTGGTTAGTACGCAAAACATGACCTCTAACCATAGTGCGCCAACGTGTTTGGAGTGCCACGCTTCATATACGTAAAAGGGATCCTTTTCACGCCAAGTAGCGCACCATTTAGGCTAAATTTCCGCCCCTACCCACCTCTCCCTTTTTCATGTGGTTCTTTGAAATTTACGGTTTCTTTGTTTCCCACCCCATCCCCATCTTTCATAAATCATCATCATTTCATATTCATTTTATCATCCTTTTCATGTTCATGACCTTTCGATTAACTATGTAGCTTTGCAAGGGAGTAAAACACCATCTCAATCATTTTTGTTAATTTCTTTCGTTATGATGTTCTTTTTCGTTTTCTGCAGTTATACATCATACATCTGATTTGTACTTCATTGCTAGGCGATAAAATTTTGATAAAGCTTTATGGCAGTTACTTGAAACGGCGAAATGACACTATCAATATGGATTAATTTTCCTTTCATGTTCAGAGTTAATCATTTTTTCTAAGAACATAACCGTTCTCTTCAATCCCTTAGGAACCTACTCTTAAAATCAGGATTTGAAACGATTTTAAGCATAGAAGATCGGCAACATGGGTAAAATTAGTCTCGTTCAATACTTAAAAAAACGCGTGAGAATATTAGTGGTATTATTATACTACAAATTCTGCAAACCTGCTAACAAAATCAGATTATTTTGACATGGAATATTGTAACATTAATCGGCATTATTTTCCCTTGAAGTATGTATAAAAATACATTTAAAATTTAAACAGTACAGATTTTCCAATTTAAAAAAGTATAATAAAGGGAAACAATTTCTAATCACGTGTTTAAATCAACTATTTGCAAACAGAATATTCGCACGAAATGAAAGCATTAATAAATTGATAACAGAGTAATTAGATACATAACAAGCAGTTGTTTAGGTGTACTAATAGGGTCGTTTATCTTTACCCATAGCTACTTGTTATCACAAGATTCAGATGAATTCTATTTCAATATTGTTTTTAAAAATTACACATTTGATGCAATGACTCAATATTACTTTTAACCAGACAACATGCAGAAAACAAACAGAAAACTATCATGTCTTGGCATAACCACTTAAACAAAAATTCGATATTTTTCGGTTAGTTTTTGGCATAGTATCTGGTTACCAGATTGAATTATCGCCCCTTTGTTTTTCGTTGTCCAATAATATAGTTCCTATTAAAAATACAGTTTTTGTTCCTTAATGTCCCGTTTGTATTTTGTTTTGTTTTGTTTCTTGGTTCAAAAATTTACTGTTTTAACCTAAACCATAAATTGAGAATGGAAAGTCAATGACACTAAAATTAGAAAAAAGATTATTTCTACCTACGCATGTCCTCATAAAAAGTGACCAAAGATATCCAATTAAAAACAAAAAAATAAAACTATTGCATTTGTTCATTAACACTTTGGATGCTTTAGTTTTTTTATTTTTATTGTAGTTTAGGAGGAGTTGTGGTAACAAACTTTACGGTGTAAGGGGAGATAACTCCGTAACTAAAAATAGTTTCGCTAAGCGGACTCATTTTTAAATTGGTTTTTCATGACCGGTATACTACCTTAAGTATTGAAATGATATGTCGCGAAACAAAAAAAAAATTTTTTTGGCGGAAGAAGAAGAATAATAATAATAATCAGAAGAATTGCTAGAAGGTCTTTACGACCGTAGTCGTGAAAGACCTTAATAAAGACCGGTCAACATTTTTTCATCTAATTTTGACTAAATATGATTAAAAGTAGTACATTTAATAGGTTTTGACCATTTTTGGTGAAAAAATGTCAAATTTCACATTTTTGGAAAAAAGGGGGGATGAATTTTCAATTTTCCTATTTTTGATATCTGAGACCCATAAATGGTTTAAATGTGTTGGAATAGTGTCATTAAGTTGATTTGACCTTGAAAAGTCAGTCAAGGTCATACGGTTACTCCGTGTCTAAAACCGGTGTAAATTTTCAAAAAATCCTTTCGCGTCTAATAATTTAGCATTTTTTTGTCATTTTTTGTTTAAATAGGTAGAAAAGACATTGGACAACAGTTTTGCACTCAAAAATCCTGACTTATATATGAAAAACTATCTAAGAAATTGATCATTATATGTCGTTACTCTTAAAATTGTGATTTGACAAATTTGACGCTTTGCGACACTTTTTGTCCCTTAAAATCATAAACAGGAAGTGGCTTGTAATTTATGAAATTGGTCCATAAAGCTTGCTTATTAGTCCCTTAACACTTTGGATGCTTTAGTTTTTTTATTTTTATTGTAGTTTAGGAGGAGTTGTGGTAACAAACTTTACGGTGTAAGGGGAGATAACTCCGTAACTAAAAATAGTTTCGCTAAGCGGACTCATTTTTAAATTGGTTTTTCATGACCGGTATACTACCTTAAGTATTGAAATGATATGTCGCGAAACAAAAAAAAAATTTTTTTGGCGGAAGAAGAAGAATAATAATAATAATCAGAAGAATTGCTAGAAGGTCTTTACGACCGTAGTCGTGAAAGACCTTAATAAAGACCGGTCAACATTTTTTCATCTAATTTTGACTAAATATGATTAAAAGTAGTACATTTAATAGGTTTTGACCATTTTTGGTGAAAAAATGTCAAATTTCACATTTTTGGAAAAAAGGGGGGATGAATTTTCAATTTTCCTATTTTTGATATCTGAGACCCATAAATGGTTTAAATGTGTTGGAATAGTGTCATTAAGTTGATTTGACCTTGAAAAGTCAGTCAAGGTCATACGGTTACTCCGTGTCTAAAACCGGTGTAAATTTTCAAAAAATCCTTTCGCGTCTAATAATTTAGCATTTTTTTGTCATTTTTTGTTTAAATAGGTAGAAAAGACATTGGACAACAGTTTTGCACTCAAAAATCCTGACTTATATATGAAAAACTATCTAAGAAATTGATCATTATATGTCGTTACTCTTAAAATTGTGATTTGACAAATTTGACGCTTTGCGACACTTTTTGTCCCTTAAAATCATAAACAGGAAGTGGCTTGTAATTTATGAAATTGGTCCATAAAGCTTGCTTATTAGTCCCTTAACACTTTGGATGCTTTAGTTTTTTTATTTTTATTGTAGTTTAGGAGGAGTTGTGGTAACAAACTTTACGGTGTAAGGGGAGATAACTCCGTAACTAAAAATAGTTTCGCTAAGCGGACTCATTTTTAAATTGGTTTTTCATGACCGGTATACTACCTTAAGTATTGAAATGATATGTCGCGAAACAAAAAAAAAATTTTTTTGGCGGAAGAAGAAGAATAATAATAATAATCAGAAGAATTGCTAGAAGGTCTTTACGACCGTAGTCGTGAAAGACCTTAATAAAGACCGGTCAACATTTTTTCATCTAATTTTGACTAAATATGATTAAAAGTAGTACATTTAATAGGTTTTGACCATTTTTGGTGAAAAAATGTCAAATTTCACATTTTTGGAAAAAAGGGGGGATGAATTTTCAATTTTCCTATTTTTGATATCTGAGACCCATAAATGGTTTAAATGTGTTGGAATAGTGTCATTAAGTTGATTTGACCTTGAAAAGTCAGTCAAGGTCATACGGTTACTCCGTGTCTAAAACCGGTGTAAATTTTCAAAAAATCCTTTCGCGTCTAATAATTTAGCATTTTTTTGTCATTTTTTGTTTAAATAGGTAGAAAAGACATTGGACAACAGTTTTGCACTCAAAAATCCTGACTTATATATGAAAAACTATCTAAGAAATTGATCATTATATGTCGTTACTCTTAAAATTGTGATTTGACAAATTTGACGCTTTGCGACACTTTTTGTCCCTTAAAATCATAAACAGGAAGTGGCTTGTAATTTATGAAATTGGTCCATAAAGCTTGCTTATTAGTCCCTTAACACTTTGGATGCTTTAGTTTTTTTATTTTTATTGTAGTTTAGGAGGAGTTGTGGTAACAAACTTTACGGTGTAAGGGGAGATAACTCCGTAACTAAAAATAGTTTCGCTAAGCGGACTCATTTTTAAATTGGTTTTTCATGACCGGTATACTACCTTAAGTATTGAAATGATATGTCGCGAAACAAAAAAAAAATTTTTTTGGCGGAAGAAGAAGAATAATAATAATAATCAGAAGAATTGCTAGAAGGTCTTTACGACCGTAGTCGTGAAAGACCTTAATAAAGACCGGTCAACATTTTTTCATCTAATTTTGACTAAATATGATTAAAAGTAGTACATTTAATAGGTTTTGACCATTTTTGGTGAAAAAATGTCAAATTTCACATTTTTGGAAAAAAGGGGGGATGAATTTTCAATTTTCCTATTTTTGATATCTGAGACCCATAAATGGTTTAAATGTGTTGGAATAGTGTCATTAAGTTGATTTGACCTTGAAAAGTCAGTCAAGGTCATACGGTTACTCCGTGTCTAAAACCGGTGTAAATTTTCAAAAAATCCTTTCGCGTCTAATAATTTAGCATTTTTTTGTCATTTTTTGTTTAAATAGGTAGAAAAGACATTGGACAACAGTTTTGCACTCAAAAATCCTGACTTATATATGAAAAACTATCTAAGAAATTGATCATTATATGTCGTTACTCTTAAAATTGTGATTTGACAAATTTGACGCTTTGCGACACTTTTTGTCCCTTAAAATCATAAACAGGAAGTGGCTTGTAATTTATGAAATTGGTCCATAAAGCTTGCTTATTAGTCCCTTAACACTTTGGATGCTTTAGTTTTTTTATTTTTATTGTAGTTTAGGAGGAGTTGTGGTAACAAACTTTACGGTGTAAGGGGAGATAACTCCGTAACTAAAAATAGTTTCGCTAAGCGGACTCATTTTTAAATTGGTTTTTCATGACCGGTATACTACCTTAAGTATTGAAATGATATGTCGCGAAACAAAAAAAAAATTTTTTTGGCGGAAGAAGAAGAATAATAATAATTAAAAAGTCATTTGTTCAGAGAACAAATGTGAGGTCTTTCCCTGTCTTATGTTTTTGTTATGATATTTTATACAAGTACTAAAGACATTTGAGTCACTTTGTTTATGACAAGATGTTGCCAATTATTGTTATATACACTCCAGAATGAAGATCAGGGGGCCTGGAGTCAGAAAAGGTATGGTTGCTAAGGACTTTAATGTCGGTTGCTATGGACTAGGGGTTACTTCCGGTTGAAAAAACTTAACCCTAAACTCAAAAAGTAGTCTTGGTTTTGAATATATATTGTTGCTATGGACTTTTCATTAATGTTACCTTGTTGCTAGGGAATGACCTTGACCTCTGACCTTTGACCTTGGACTCAAATTGTAGCTCTTTATATACTGATTCATTTAAGTATACATGTTTACTATTCTATCTGTTATGGTTTTCAAGTTATTGGCAAAAAACGTGTTTCGCGAAACTTGTTTTGGCCGCCATTTTGAAACCGTTCAACCAAATCATGTACTGTTTGGGTTCAAATTGTAGGTAATTTAATCCTCTTTCAAATGAACCCTATGTTTCATTCATCATCTTTTATGGTTTAAAAGTTATTAACAAAAAATCATTTTAAAAATAAGAATCAAGGGCAATAACTCAAAAACGACAAGTTTTACGCTTTCGCACCTGAAACACTTTTTGTAGATTTCGACATGGCGAACCTTTTTTTCATGTATTGTCCGCTTCAATTATGTACGGTTTAAGTGTTATTTCATAAAAACTGTTTACGGTGTCAGCCATTTTGAAAATGGCTGCCCGTAACCATTCGACTTTGGTCTTAAATTGAAGGACGTTTAATGACGGTCACAAAAAACCCATATGTTTACTATATTATCTCTGACGGTTTAAAAGCTATAAGCCAAAAACGGATAAGCATAAACGTGTAAAGGGCCATAACTCGAAAACGGTTTGTCGTACAGTGTTCGACCCTTTATATGAAACAAAGGTCTACATGAGACGAGTATTTTTCCCATTACATGTCTGCTTCAATTTTGTATGGTTTTTGAGCTATACTGCAAACAAGGTGTACCATGACCTCTGACCTTGAGATTTGACCTTTGACCTTGACATTTTTGAATGCAACATATGTCATCTAGGATGATTGGTGAAGGTCCCAAGTCTCTAGGACTAACCGTTTTGAAGAAAAAATTTTGACGTATCGCGACAGGTTTCGACTCAAAAACGCGTAACCAGGAAGTTGATCGAAAAATTTTTTTTTGCGTGATGACATGTTGCCAAGAGTCCAGCAACATTTCCCACACTTTAGATTTTTGATACCGGTTACGGTTTCTGAGATTATCTGATAACAAGGGTTTTTGGTCTGGGGCAGATAACTCCGTTACTAAAAATAGTTCGGTTTTCAGGTTGCGGTCAAGGCGAGTCTGGGTGTGACCGAGTTAACGCAAGAAGTATCGTAAAGATATGTCGCGACACTTTTGCGACATTCACAGCGGAAAAGAAGAAGAAAAATAATAATAATAACCATAAGAAATACAGTAAGGTCTTTCCACTGTAGTGGGAAAGACCTTAATAATCAGAAGAATTGCTAGAAGGTCTTTACGACCGTAGTCGTGAAAGACCTTAATAAAGACCGGTCAACATTTTTTCATCTAATTTTGACTAAATATGATTAAAAGTAGTACATTTAATAGGTTTTGACCATTTTTGGTGAAAAAATGTCAAATTTCACATTTTTGGAAAAAAGGGGGGATGAATTTTCAATTTTCCTATTTTTGATATCTGAGACCCATAAATGGTTTAAATGTGTTGGAATAGTGTCATTAAGTTGATTTGACCTTGAAAAGTCAGTCAAGGTCATACGGTTACTCCGTGTCTAAAACCGGTGTAAATTTTCAAAAAATCCTTTCGCGTCTAATAATTTAGCATTTTTTTGTCATTTTTTGTTTAAATAGGTAGAAAAGACATTGGACAACAGTTTTGCACTCAAAAATCCTGACTTATATATGAAAAACTATCTAAGAAATTGATCATTATATGTCGTTACTCTTAAAATTGTGATTTGACAAATTTGACGCTTTGCGACACTTTTTGTCCCTTAAAATCATAAACAGGAAGTGGCTTGTAATTTATGAAATTGGTCCATAAAGCTTGCTTATTAGTCCCTTAACACTTTGGATGCTTTAGTTTTTTTATTTTTATTGTAGTTTAGGAGGAGTTGTGGTAACAAACTTTACGGTGTAAGGGGAGATAACTCCGTAACTAAAAATAGTTTCGCTAAGCGGACTCATTTTTAAATTGGTTTTTCATGACCGGTATACTACCTTAAGTATTGAAATGATATGTCGCGAAACAAAAAAAAAATTTTTTTGGCGGAAGAAGAAGAATAATAATAATAATCAGAAGAATTGCTAGAAGGTCTTTACGACCGTAGTCGTGAAAGACCTTAATAAAGACCGGTCAACATTTTTTCATCTAATTTTGACTAAATATGATTAAAAGTAGTACATTTAATAGGTTTTGACCATTTTTGGTGAAAAAATGTCAAATTTCACATTTTTGGAAAAAAGGGGGGATGAATTTTCAATTTTCCTATTTTTGATATCTGAGACCCATAAATGGTTTAAATGTGTTGGAATAGTGTCATTAAGTTGATTTGACCTTGAAAAGTCAGTCAAGGTCATACGGTTACTCCGTGTCTAAAACCGGTGTAAATTTTCAAAAAATCCTTTCGCGTCTAATAATTTAGCATTTTTTTGTCATTTTTTGTTTAAATAGGTAGAAAAGACATTGGACAACAGTTTTGCACTCAAAAATCCTGACTTATATATGAAAAACTATCTAAGAAATTGATCATTATATGTCGTTACTCTTAAAATTGTGATTTGACAAATTTGACGCTTTGCGACACTTTTTGTCCCTTAAAATCATAAACAGGAAGTGGCTTGTAATTTATGAAATTGGTCCATAAAGCTTGCTTATTAGTCCCTTAACACTTTGGATGCTTTAGTTTTTTTATTTTTATTGTAGTTTAGGAGGAGTTGTGGTAACAAACTTTACGGTGTAAGGGGAGATAACTCCGTAACTAAAAATAGTTTCGCTAAGCGGACTCATTTTTAAATTGGTTTGTCATGACCGGTATACTACCTTAAGTATTGAAATGATATGTCGCGAAACAAAAAAAAAATTTTTTTGGCGGAAGAAGAAGAATAATAATAATAATCAGAAGAATTGCTAGAAGGTCTTTACGACCGTAGTCGTGAAAGACCTTAATAAAGACCGGTCAACATTTTTTCATCTAATTTTGACTAAATATGATTAAAAGTAGTACATTTAATAGGTTTTGACCATTTTTGGTGAAAAAATGTCAAATTTCACATTTTTGGAAAAAAGGGGGGATGAATTTTCAATTTTCCTATTTTTGATATCTGAGACCCATAAATGGTTTAAATGTGTTGGAATAGTGTCATTAAGTTGATTTGACCTTGAAAAGTCAGTCAAGGTCATACGGTTACTCCGTGTCTAAAACCGGTGTAAATTTTCAAAAAATCCTTTCGCGTCTAATAATTTAGCATTTTTTTGTCATTTTTTGTTTAAATAGGTAGAAAAGACATTGGACAACAGTTTTGCACTCAAAAATCCTGACTTATATATGAAAAACTATCTAAGAAATTGATCATTATATGTCGTTACTCTTAAAATTGTGATTTGACAAATTTGACGCTTTGCGACACTTTTTGTCCCTTAAAATCATAAACAGGAAGTGGCTTGTAATTTATGAAATTGGTCCATAAAGCTTGCTTATTAGTCCCTTAACACTTTGGATGCTTTAGTTTTTTTATTTTTATTGTAGTTTAGGAGGAGTTGTGGTAACAAACTTTACGGTGTAAGGGGAGATAACTCCGTAACTAAAAATAGTTTCGCTAAGCGGACTCATTTTTAAATTGGTTTTTCATGACCGGTATACTACCTTAAGTATTGAAATGATATGTCGCGAAACAAAAAAAAAATTTTTTTGGCGGAAGAAGAAGAATAATAATAATAATCAGAAGAATTGCTAGAAGGTCTTTACGACCGTAGTCGTGAAAGACCTTAATAAAGACCGGTCAACATTTTTTCATCTAATTTTGACTAAATATGATTAAAAGTAGTACATTTAATAGGTTTTGACCATTTTTGGTGAAAAAATGTCAAATTTCACATTTTTGGAAAAAAGGGGGGATGAATTTTCAATTTTCCTATTTTTGATATCTGAGACCCATAAATGGTTTAAATGTGTTGGAATAGTGTCATTAAGTTGATTTGACCTTGAAAAGTCAGTCAAGGTCATACGGTTACTCCGTGTCTAAAACCGGTGTAAATTTTCAAAAAATCCTTTCGCGTCTAATAATTTAGCATTTTTTTGTCATTTTTTGTTTAAATAGGTAGAAAAGACATTGGACAACAGTTTTGCACTCAAAAATCCTGACTTATATATGAAAAACTATCTAAGAAATTGATCATTATATGTCGTTACTCTTAAAATTGTGATTTGACAAATTTGACGCTTTGCGACACTTTTTGTCCCTTAAAATCATAAACAGGAAGTGGCTTGTAATTTATGAAATTGGTCCATAAAGCTTGCTTATTAGTCCCTTAACACTTTGGATGCTTTAGTTTTTTTATTTTTATTGTAGTTTAGGAGGAGTTGTGGTAACAAACTTTACGGTGTAAGGGGAGATAACTCCGTAACTAAAAATAGTTTCGCTAAGCGGACTCATTTTTAAATTGGTTTGTCATGACCGGTATACTACCTTAAGTATTGAAATGATATGTCGCGAAACAAAAAAAAAATTTTTTTGGCGGAAGAAGAAGAATAATAATAATAATCAGAAGAATTGCTAGAAGGTCTTTACGACCGTAGTCGTGAAAGACCTTAATAAAGACCGGTCAACATTTTTTCATCTAATTTTGACTAAATATGATTAAAAGTAGTACATTTAATAGGTTTTGACCATTTTTGGTGAAAAAATGTCAAATTTCACATTTTTGGAAAAAAGGGGGGATGAATTTTCAATTTTCCTATTTTTGATATCTGAGACCCATAAATGGTTTAAATGTGTTGGAATAGTGTCATTAAGTTGATTTGACCTTGAAAAGTCAGTCAAGGTCATACGGTTACTCCGTGTCTAAAACCGGTGTAAATTTTCAAAAAATCCTTTCGCGTCTAATAATTTAGCATTTTTTTGTCATTTTTTGTTTAAATAGGTAGAAAAGACATTGGACAACAGTTTTGCACTCAAAAATCCTGACTTATATATGAAAAACTATCTAAGAAATTGATCATTATATGTCGTTACTCTTAAAATTGTGATTTGACAAATTTGACGCTTTGCGACACTTTTTGTCCCTTAAAATCATAAACAGGAAGTGGCTTGTAATTTATGAAATTGGTCCATAAAGCTTGCTTATTAGTCCCTTAACACTTTGGATGCTTTAGTTTTTTTATTTTTATTGTAGTTTAGGAGGAGTTGTGGTAACAAACTTTACGGTGTAAGGGGAGATAACTCCGTAACTAAAAATAGTTTCGCTAAGCGGACTCATTTTTAAATTGGTTTTTCATGACCGGTATACTACCTTAAGTATTGAAATGATATGTCGCGAAACAAAAAAAAAATTTTTTTGGCGGAAGAAGAAGAATAATAATAATAATCAGAAGAATTGCTAGAAGGTCTTTACGACCGTAGTCGTGAAAGACCTTAATAAAGACCGGTCAACATTTTTTCATCTAATTTTGACTAAATATGATTAAAAGTAGTACATTTAATAGGTTTTGACCATTTTTGGTGAAAAAATGTCAAATTTCACATTTTTGGAAAAAAGGGGGGATGAATTTTCAATTTTCCTATTTTTGATATCTGAGACCCATAAATGGTTTAAATGTGTTGGAATAGTGTCATTAAGTTGATTTGACCTTGAAAAGTCAGTCAAGGTCATACGGTTACTCCGTGTCTAAAACCGGTGTAAATTTTCAAAAAATCCTTTCGCGTCTAATAATTTAGCATTTTTTTGTCATTTTTTGTTTAAATAGGTAGAAAAGACATTGGACAACAGTTTTGCACTCAAAAATCCTGACTTATATATGAAAAACTATCTAAGAAATTGATCATTATATGTCGTTACTCTTAAAATTGTGATTTGACAAATTTGACGCTTTGCGACACTTTTTGTCCCTTAAAATCATAAACAGGAAGTGGCTTGTAATTTATGAAATTGGTCCATAAAGCTTGCTTATTAGTCCCTTAACACTTTGGATGCTTTAGTTTTTTTATTTTTATTGTAGTTTAGGAGGAGTTGTGGTAACAAACTTTACGGTGTAAGGGGAGATAACTCCGTAACTAAAAATAGTTTCGCTAAGCGGACTCATTTTTAAATTGGTTTTTCATGACCGGTATACTACCTTAAGTATTGAAATGATATGTCGCGAAACAAAAAAAAAATTTTTTTGGCGGAAGAAGAAGAATAATAATAATAATCAGAAGAATTGCTAGAAGGTCTTTACGACCGTAGTCGTGAAAGACCTTAATAAAGACCGGTCAACATTTTTTCATCTAATTTTGACTAAATATGATTAAAAGTAGTACATTTAATAGGTTTTGACCATTTTTGGTGAAAAAATGTCAAATTTCACATTTTTGGAAAAAAGGGGGGATGAATTTTCAATTTTCCTATTTTTGATATCTGAGACCCATAAATGGTTTAAATGTGTTGGAATAGTGTCATTAAGTTGATTTGACCTTGAAAAGTCAGTCAAGGTCATACGGTTACTCCGTGTCTAAAACCGGTGTAAATTTTCAAAAAATCCTTTCGCGTCTAATAATTTAGCATTTTTTTGTCATTTTTTGTTTAAATAGGTAGAAAAGACATTGGACAACAGTTTTGCACTCAAAAATCCTGACTTATATATGAAAAACTATCTAAGAAATTGATCATTATATGTCGTTACTCTTAAAATTGTGATTTGACAAATTTGACGCTTTGCGACACTTTTTGTCCCTTAAAATCATAAACAGGAAGTGGCTTGTAATTTATGAAATTGGTCCATAAAGCTTGCTTATTAGTCCCTTAACACTTTGGATGCTTTAGTTTTTTTATTTTTATTGTAGTTTAGGAGGAGTTGTGGTAACAAACTTTACGGTGTAAGGGGAGATAACTCCGTAACTAAAAATAGTTTCGCTAAGCGGACTCATTTTTAAATTGGTTTTTCATGACCGGTATACTACCTTAAGTATTGAAATGATATGTCGCGAAACAAAAAAAAAATTTTTTTGGCGGAAGAAGAAGAATAATAATAATAATCAGAAGAATTGCTAGAAGGTCTTTACGACCGTAGTCGTGAAAGACCTTAATAAAGACCGGTCAACATTTTTTCATCTAATTTTGACTAAATATGATTAAAAGTAGTACATTTAATAGGTTTTGACCATTTTTGGTGAAAAAATGTCAAATTTCACATTTTTGGAAAAAAGGGGGGATGAATTTTCAATTTTCCTATTTTTGATATCTGAGACCCATAAATGGTTTAAATGTGTTGGAATAGTGTCATTAAGTTGATTTGACCTTGAAAAGTCAGTCAAGGTCATACGGTTACTCCGTGTCTAAAACCGGTGTAAATTTTCAAAAAATCCTTTCGCGTCTAATAATTTAGCATTTTTTTGTCATTTTTTGTTTAAATAGGTAGAAAAGACATTGGACAACAGTTTTGCACTCAAAAATCCTGACTTATATATGAAAAACTATCTAAGAAATTGATCATTATATGTCGTTACTCTTAAAATTGTGATTTGACAAATTTGACGCTTTGCGACACTTTTTGTCCCTTAAAATCATAAACAGGAAGTGGCTTGTAATTTATGAAATTGGTCCATAAAGCTTGCTTATTAGTCCCTTAACACTTTGGATGCTTTAGTTTTTTTATTTTTATTGTAGTTTAGGAGGAGTTGTGGTAACAAACTTTACGGTGTAAGGGGAGATAACTCCGTAACTAAAAATAGTTTCGCTAAGCGGACTCATTTTTAAATTGGTTTTTCATGACCGGTATACTACCTTAAGTATTGAAATGATATGTCGCGAAACAAAAAAAAAATTTTTTTGGCGGAAGAAGAAGAATAATAATAATAATCAGAAGAATTGCTAGAAGGTCTTTACGACCGTAGTCGTGAAAGACCTTAATAAAGACCGGTCAACATTTTTTCATCTAATTTTGACTAAATATGATTAAAAGTAGTACATTTAATAGGTTTTGACCATTTTTGGTGAAAAAATGTCAAATTTCACATTTTTGGAAAAAAGGGGGGATGAATTTTCAATTTTCCTATTTTTGATATCTGAGACCCATAAATGGTTTAAATGTGTTGGAATAGTGTCATTAAGTTGATTTGACCTTGAAAAGTCAGTCAAGGTCATACGGTTACTCCGTGTCTAAAACCGGTGTAAATTTTCAAAAAATCCTTTCGCGTCTAATAATTTAGCATTTTTTTGTCATTTTTTGTTTAAATAGGTAGAAAAGACATTGGACAACAGTTTTGCACTCAAAAATCCTGACTTATATATGAAAAACTATCTAAGAAATTGATCATTATATGTCGTTACTCTTAAAATTGTGATTTGACAAATTTGACGCTTTGCGACACTTTTTGTCCCTTAAAATCATAAACAGGAAGTGGCTTGTAATTTATGAAATTGGTCCATAAAGCTTGCTTATTAGTCCCTTAACACTTTGGATGCTTTAGTTTTTTTATTTTTATTGTAGTTTAGGAGGAGTTGTGGTAACAAACTTTACGGTGTAAGGGGAGATAACTCCGTAACTAAAAATAGTTTCGCTAAG
This sequence comes from Arcuatula senhousia, assembly GCA_963971305.1. Classification (NCBI taxonomy): domain Eukaryota; kingdom Metazoa; phylum Mollusca; class Bivalvia; order Mytilida; family Mytilidae; genus Arcuatula; species Arcuatula senhousia. The sequence continues at coordinate 28,176 of CAXARO010000495.1, read as the reverse complement.
CGGACTCATTTTTAAATTGGTTTTTCATGACCGGTATACTACCTTAAGTATTGAAATGATATGTCGCGAAACAAAAAAAAAATTTTTTTGGCGGAAGAAGAAGAATAATAATAATAATCAGAAGAATTGCTAGAAGGTCTTTACGACCGTAGTCGTGAAAGACCTTAATAAAGACCGGTCAACATTTTTTCATCTAATTTTGACTAAATATGATTAAAAGTAGTACATTTAATAGGTTTTGACCATTTTTGGTGAAAAAATGTCAAATTTCACATTTTTGGAAAAAAGGGGGGATGAATTTTCAATTTTCCTATTTTTGATATCTGAGACCCATAAATGGTTTAAATGTGTTGGAATAGTGTCATTAAGTTGATTTGACCTTGAAAAGTCAGTCAAGGTCATACGGTTACTCCGTGTCTAAAACCGGTGTAAATTTTCAAAAAATCCTTTCGCGTCTAATAATTTAGCATTTTTTTGTCATTTTTTGTTTAAATAGGTAGAAAAGACATTGGACAACAGTTTTGCACTCAAAAATCCTGACTTATATATGAAAAACTATCTAAGAAATTGATCATTATATGTCGTTACTCTTAAAATTGTGATTTGACAAATTTGACGCTTTGCGACACTTTTTGTCCCTTAAAATCATAAACAGGAAGTGGCTTGTAATTTATGAAATTGGTCCATAAAGCTTGCTTATTAGTCCCTTAACACTTTGGATGCTTTAGTTTTTTTATTTTTATTGTAGTTTAGGAGGAGTTGTGGTAACAAACTTTACGGTGTAAGGGGAGATAACTCCGTAACTAAAAATAGTTTCGCTAAGCGGACTCATTTTTAAATTGGTTTTTCATGACCGGTATACTACCTTAAGTATTGAAATGATATGTCGCGAAACAAAAAAAAAATTTTTTTGGCGGAAGAAGAAGAATAATAATAATAATCAGAAGAATTGCTAGAAGGTCTTTACGACCGTAGTCGTGAAAGACCTTAATAAAGACCGGTCAACATTTTTTCATCTAATTTTGACTAAATATGATTAAAAGTAGTACATTTAATAGGTTTTGACCATTTTTGGTGAAAAAATGTCAAATTTCACATTTTTGGAAAAAAGGGGGGATGAATTTTCAATTTTCCTATTTTTGATATCTGAGACCCATAAATGGTTTAAATGTGTTGGAATAGTGTCATTAAGTTGATTTGACCTTGAAAAGTCAGTCAAGGTCATACGGTTACTCCGTGTCTAAAACCGGTGTAAATTTTCAAAAAATCCTTTCGCGTCTAATAATTTAGCATTTTTTTGTCATTTTTTGTTTAAATAGGTAGAAAAGACATTGGACAACAGTTTTGCACTCAAAAATCCTGACTTATATATGAAAAACTATCTAAGAAATTGATCATTATATGTCGTTACTCTTAAAATTGTGATTTGACAAATTTGACGCTTTGCGACACTTTTTGTCCCTTAAAATCATAAACAGGAAGTGGCTTGTAATTTATGAAATTGGTCCATAAAGCTTGCTTATTAGTCCCTTAACACTTTGGATGCTTTAGTTTTTTTATTTTTATTGTAGTTTAGGAGGAGTTGTGGTAACAAACTTTACGGTGTAAGGGGAGATAACTCCGTAACTAAAAATAGTTTCGCTAAGCGGACTCATTTTTAAATTGGTTTTTCATGACCGGTATACTACCTTAAGTATTGAAATGATATGTCGCGAAACAAAAAAAAAATTTTTTTGGCGGAAGAAGAAGAATAATAATAATAATCAGAAGAATTGCTAGAAGGTCTTTACGACCGTAGTCGTGAAAGACCTTAATAAAGACCGGTCAACATTTTTTCATCTAATTTTGACTAAATATGATTAAAAGTAGTACATTTAATAGGTTTTGACCATTTTTGGTGAAAAAATGTCAAATTTCACATTTTTGGAAAAAAGGGGGGATGAATTTTCAATTTTCCTATTTTTGATATCTGAGACCCATAAATGGTTTAAATGTGTTGGAATAGTGTCATTAAGTTGATTTGACCTTGAAAAGTCAGTCAAGGTCATACGGTTACTCCGTGTCTAAAACCGGTGTAAATTTTCAAAAAATCCTTTCGCGTCTAATAATTTAGCATTTTTTTGTCATTTTTTGTTTAAATAGGTAGAAAAGACATTGGACAACAGTTTTGCACTCAAAAATCCTGACTTATATATGAAAAACTATCTAAGAAATTGATCATTATATGTCGTTACTCTTAAAATTGTGATTTGACAAATTTGACGCTTTGCGACACTTTTTGTCCCTTAAAATCATAAACAGGAAGTGGCTTGTAATTTATGAAATTGGTCCATAAAGCTTGCTTATTAGTCCCTTAACACTTTGGATGCTTTAGTTTTTTTATTTTTATTGTAGTTTAGGAGGAGTTGTGGTAACAAACTTTACGGTGTAAGGGGAGATAACTCCGTAACTAAAAATAGTTTCGCTAAGCGGACTCATTTTTAAATTGGTTTTTCATGACCGGTATACTACCTTAAGTATTGAAATGATATGTCGCGAAACAAAAAAAAAATTTTTTTGGCGGAAGAAGAAGAATAATAATAATAATCAGAAGAATTGCTAGAAGGTCTTTACGACCGTAGTCGTGAAAGACCTTAATAAAGACCGGTCAACATTTTTTCATCTAATTTTGACTAAATATGATTAAAAGTAGTACATTTAATAGGTTTTGACCATTTTTGGTGAAAAAATGTCAAATTTCACATTTTTGGAAAAAAGGGGGGATGAATTTTCAATTTTCCTATTTTTGATATCTGAGACCCATAAATGGTTTAAATGTGTTGGAATAGTGTCATTAAGTTGATTTGACCTTGAAAAGTCAGTCAAGGTCATACGGTTACTCCGTGTCTAAAACCGGTGTAAATTTTCAAAAAATCCTTTCGCGTCTAATAATTTAGCATTTTTTTGTCATTTTTTGTTTAAATAGGTAGAAAAGACATTGGACAACAGTTTTGCACTCAAAAATCCTGACTTATATATGAAAAACTATCTAAGAAATTGATCATTATATGTCGTTACTCTTAAAATTGTGATTTGACAAATTTGACGCTTTGCGACACTTTTTGTCCCTTAAAATCATAAACAGGAAGTGGCTTGTAATTTATGAAATTGGTCCATAAAGCTTGCTTATTAGTCCCTTAACACTTTGGATGCTTTAGTTTTTTTATTTTTATTGTAGTTTAGGAGGAGTTGTGGTAACAAACTTTACGGTGTAAGGGGAGATAACTCCGTAACTAAAAATAGTTTCGCTAAGCGGACTCATTTTTAAATTGGTTTTTCATGACCGGTATACTACCTTAAGTATTGAAATGATATGTCGCGAAACAAAAAAAAAATTTTTTTGGCGGAAGAAGAAGAATAATAATAATAATCAGAAGAATTGCTAGAAGGTCTTTACGACCGTAGTCGTGAAAGACCTTAATAAAGACCGGTCAACATTTTTTCATCTAATTTTGACTAAATATGATTAAAAGTAGTACATTTAATAGGTTTTGACCATTTTTGGTGAAAAAATGTCAAATTTCACATTTTTGGAAAAAAGGGGGGATGAATTTTCAATTTTCCTATTTTTGATATCTGAGACCCATAAATGGTTTAAATGTGTTGGAATAGTGTCATTAAGTTGATTTGACCTTGAAAAGTCAGTCAAGGTCATACGGTTACTCCGTGTCTAAAACCGGTGTAAATTTTCAAAAAATCCTTTCGCGTCTAATAATTTAGCATTTTTTTGTCATTTTTTGTTTAAATAGGTAGAAAAGACATTGGACAACAGTTTTGCACTCAAAAATCCTGACTTATATATGAAAAACTATCTAAGAAATTGATCATTATATGTCGTTACTCTTAAAATTGTGATTTGACAAATTTGACGCTTTGCGACACTTTTTGTCCCTTAAAATCATAAACAGGAAGTGGCTTGTAATTTATGAAATTGGTCCATAAAGCTTGCTTATTAGTCCCTTAACACTTTGGATGCTTTAGTTTTTTTATTTTTATTGTAGTTTAGGAGGAGTTGTGGTAACAAACTTTACGGTGTAAGGGGAGATAACTCCGTAACTAAAAATAGTTTCGCTAAGCGGACTCATTTTTAAATTGGTTTTTCATGACCGGTATACTACCTTAAGTATTGAAATGATATGTCGCGAAACAAAAAAAAAATTTTTTTGGCGGAAGAAGAAGAATAATAATAATAATCAGAAGAATTGCTAGAAGGTCTTTACGACCGTAGTCGTGAAAGACCTTAATAAAGACCGGTCAACATTTTTTCATCTAATTTTGACTAAATATGATTAAAAGTAGTACATTTAATAGGTTTTGACCATTTTTGGTGAAAAAATGTCAAATTTCACATTTTTGGAAAAAAGGGGGGATGAATTTTCAATTTTCCTATTTTTGATATCTGAGACCCATAAATGGTTTAAATGTGTTGGAATAGTGTCATTAAGTTGATTTGACCTTGAAAAGTCAGTCAAGGTCATACGGTTACTCCGTGTCTAAAACCGGTGTAAATTTTCAAAAAATCCTTTCGCGTCTAATAATTTAGCATTTTTTTGTCATTTTTTGTTTAAATAGGTAGAAAAGACATTGGACAACAGTTTTGCACTCAAAAATCCTGACTTATATATGAAAAACTATCTAAGAAATTGATCATTATATGTCGTTACTCTTAAAATTGTGATTTGACAAATTTGACGCTTTGCGACACTTTTTGTCCCTTAAAATCATAAACAGGAAGTGGCTTGTAATTTATGAAATTGGTCCATAAAGCTTGCTTATTAGTCCCTTAACACTTTGGATGCTTTAGTTTTTTTATTTTTATTGTAGTTTAGGAGGAGTTGTGGTAACAAACTTTACGGTGTAAGGGGAGATAACTCCGTAACTAAAAATAGTTTCGCTAAGCGGACTCATTTTTAAATTGGTTTTTCATGACCGGTATACTACCTTAAGTATTGAAATGATATGTCGCGAAACAAAAAAAAAATTTTTTTGGCGGAAGAAGAAGAATAATAATAATAATCAGAAGAATTGCTAGAAGGTCTTTACGACCGTAGTCGTGAAAGACCTTAATAAAGACCGGTCAACATTTTTTCATCTAATTTTGACTAAATATGATTAAAAGTAGTACATTTAATAGGTTTTGACCATTTTTGGTGAAAAAATGTCAAATTTCACATTTTTGGAAAAAAGGGGGGATGAATTTTCAATTTTCCTATTTTTGATATCTGAGACCCATAAATGGTTTAAATGTGTTGGAATAGTGTCATTAAGTTGATTTGACCTTGAAAAGTCAGTCAAGGTCATACGGTTACTCCGTGTCTAAAACCGGTGTAAATTTTCAAAAAATCCTTTCGCGTCTAATAATTTAGCATTTTTTTGTCATTTTTTGTTTAAATAGGTAGAAAAGACATTGGACAACAGTTTTGCACTCAAAAATCCTGACTTATATATGAAAAACTATCTAAGAAATTGATCATTATATGTCGTTACTCTTAAAATTGTGATTTGACAAATTTGACGCTTTGCGACACTTTTTGTCCCTTAAAATCATAAACAGGAAGTGGCTTGTAATTTATGAAATTGGTCCATAAAGCTTGCTTATTAGTCCCTTAACACTTTGGATGCTTTAGTTTTTTTATTTTTATTGTAGTTTAGGAGGAGTTGTGGTAACAAACTTTACGGTGTAAGGGGAGATAACTCCGTAACTAAAAATAGTTTCGCTAAGCGGACTCATTTTTAAATTGGTTTTTCATGACCGGTATACTACCTTAAGTATTGAAATGATATGTCGCGAAACAAAAAAAAAATTTTTTTGGCGGAAGAAGAAGAATAATAATAATAATCAGAAGAATTGCTAGAAGGTCTTTACGACCGTAGTCGTGAAAGACCTTAATAAAGACCGGTCAACATTTTTTCATCTAATTTTGACTAAATATGATTAAAAGTAGTACATTTAATAGGTTTTGACCATTTTTGGTGAAAAAATGTCAAATTTCACATTTTTGGAAAAAAGGGGGGATGAATTTTCAATTTTCCTATTTTTGATATCTGAGACCCATAAATGGTTTAAATGTGTTGGAATAGTGTCATTAAGTTGATTTGACCTTGAAAAGTCAGTCAAGGTCATACGGTTACTCCGTGTCTAAAACCGGTGTAAATTTTCAAAAAATCCTTTCGCGTCTAATAATTTAGCATTTTTTTGTCATTTTTTGTTTAAATAGGTAGAAAAGACATTGGACAACAGTTTTGCACTCAAAAATCCTGACTTATATATGAAAAACTATCTAAGAAATTGATCATTATATGTCGTTACTCTTAAAATTGTGATTTGACAAATTTGACGCTTTGCGACACTTTTTGTCCCTTAAAATCATAAACAGGAAGTGGCTTGTAATTTATGAAATTGGTCCATAAAGCTTGCTTATTAGTCCCTTAACACTTTGGATGCTTTAGTTTTTTTATTTTTATTGTAGTTTAGGAGGAGTTGTGGTAACAAACTTTACGGTGTAAGGGGAGATAACTCCGTAACTAAAAATAGTTTCGCTAAGCGGACTCATTTTTAAATTGGTTTTTCATGACCGGTATACTACCTTAAGTATTGAAATGATATGTCGCGAAACAAAAAAAAAATTTTTTTGGCGGAAGAAGAAGAATAATAATAATAATCAGAAGAATTGCTAGAAGGTCTTTACGACCGTAGTCGTGAAAGACCTTAATAAAGACCGGTCAACATTTTTTCATCTAATTTTGACTAAATATGATTAAAAGTAGTACATTTAATAGGTTTTGACCATTTTTGGTGAAAAAATGTCAAATTTCACATTTTTGGAAAAAAGGGGGGATGAATTTTCAATTTTCCTATTTTTGATATCTGAGACCCATAAATGGTTTAAATGTGTTGGAATAGTGTCATTAAGTTGATTTGACCTTGAAAAGTCAGTCAAGGTCATACGGTTACTCCGTGTCTAAAACCGGTGTAAATTTTCAAAAAATCCTTTCGCGTCTAATAATTTAGCATTTTTTTGTCATTTTTTGTTTAAATAGGTAGAAAAGACATTGGACAACAGTTTTGCACTCAAAAATCCTGACTTATATATGAAAAACTATCTAAGAAATTGATCATTATATGTCGTTACTCTTAAAATTGTGATTTGACAAATTTGACGCTTTGCGACACTTTTTGTCCCTTAAAATCATAAACAGGAAGTGGCTTGTAATTTATGAAATTGGTCCATAAAGCTTGCTTATTAGTCCCTTAACACTTTGGATGCTTTAGTTTTTTTATTTTTATTGTAGTTTAGGAGGAGTTGTGGTAACAAACTTTACGGTGTAAGGGGAGATAACTCCGTAACTAAAAATAGTTTCGCTAAGCGGACTCATTTTTAAATTGGTTTTTCATGACCGGTATACTACCTTAAGTATTGAAATGATATGTCGCGAAACAAAAAAAAAATTTTTTTGGCGGAAGAAGAAGAATAATAATAATAATCAGAAGAATTGCTAGAAGGTCTTTACGACCGTAGTCGTGAAAGACCTTAATAAAGACCGGTCAACATTTTTTCATCTAATTTTGACTAAATATGATTAAAAGTAGTACATTTAATAGGTTTTGACCATTTTTGGTGAAAAAATGTCAAATTTCACATTTTTGGAAAAAAGGGGGGATGAATTTTCAATTTTCCTATTTTTGATATCTGAGACCCATAAATGGTTTAAATGTGTTGGAATAGTGTCATTAAGTTGATTTGACCTTGAAAAGTCAGTCAAGGTCATACGGTTACTCCGTGTCTAAAACCGGTGTAAATTTTCAAAAAATCCTTTCGCGTCTAATAATTTAGCATTTTTTTGTCATTTTTTGTTTAAATAGGTAGAAAAGACATTGGACAACAGTTTTGCACTCAAAAATCCTGACTTATATATGAAAAACTATCTAAGAAATTGATCATTATATGTCGTTACTCTTAAAATTGTGATTTGACAAATTTGACGCTTTGCGACACTTTTTGTCCCTTAAAATCATAAACAGGAAGTGGCTTGTAATTTATGAAATTGGTCCATAAAGCTTGCTTATTAGTCCCTTAACACTTTGGATGCTTTAGTTTTTTTATTTTTATTGTAGTTTAGGAGGAGTTGTGGTAACAAACTTTACGGTGTAAGGGGAGATAACTCCGTAACTAAAAATAGTTTCGCTAAGCGGACTCATTTTTAAATTGGTTTTTCATGACCGGTATACTACCTTAAGTATTGAAATGATATGTCGCGAAACAAAAAAAAAATTTTTTTGGCGGAAGAAGAAGAATAATAATAATAATCAGAAGAATTGCTAGAAGGTCTTTACGACCGTAGTCGTGAAAGACCTTAATAAAGACCGGTCAACATTTTTTCATCTAATTTTGACTAAATATGATTAAAAGTAGTACATTTAATAGGTTTTGACCATTTTTGGTGAAAAAATGTCAAATTTCACATTTTTGGAAAAAAGGGGGGATGAATTTTCAATTTTCCTATTTTTGATATCTGAGACCCATAAATGGTTTAAATGTGTTGGAATAGTGTCATTAAGTTGATTTGACCTTGAAAAGTCAGTCAAGGTCATACGGTTACTCCGTGTCTAAAACCGGTGTAAATTTTCAAAAAATCCTTTCGCGTCTAATAATTTAGCATTTTTTTGTCATTTTTTGTTTAAATAGGTAGAAAAGACATTGGACAACAGTTTTGCACTCAAAAATCCTGACTTATATATGAAAAACTATCTAAGAAATTGATCATTATATGTCGTTACTCTTAAAATTGTGATTTGACAAATTTGACGCTTTGCGACACTTTTTGTCCCTTAAAATCATAAACAGGAAGTGGCTTGTAATTTATGAAATTGGTCCATAAAGCTTGCTTATTAGTCCCTTAACACTTTGGATGCTTTAGTTTTTTTATTTTTATTGTAGTTTAGGAGGAGTTGTGGTAACAAACTTTACGGTGTAAGGGGAGATAACTCCGTAACTAAAAATAGTTTCGCTAAGCGGACTCATTTTTAAATTGGTTTTTCATGACCGGTATACTACCTTAAGTATTGAAATGATATGTCGCGAAACAAAAAAAAAATTTTTTTGGCGGAAGAAGAAGAATAATAATAATAATCAGAAGAATTGCTAGAAGGTCTTTACGACCGTAGTCGTGAAAGACCTTAATAAAGACCGGTCAACATTTTTTCATCTAATTTTGACTAAATATGATTAAAAGTAGTACATTTAATAGGTTTTGACCATTTTTGGTGAAAAAATGTCAAATTTCACATTTTTGGAAAAAAGGGGGGATGAATTTTCAATTTTCCTATTTTTGATATCTGAGACCCATAAATGGTTTAAATGTGTTGGAATAGTGTCATTAAGTTGATTTGACCTTGAAAAGTCAGTCAAGGTCATACGGTTACTCCGTGTCTAAAACCGGTGTAAATTTTCAAAAAATCCTTTCGCGTCTAATAATTTAGCATTTTTTTGTCATTTTTTGTTTAAATAGGTAGAAAAGACATTGGACAACAGTTTTGCACTCAAAAATCCTGACTTATATATGAAAAACTATCTAAGAAATTGATCATTATATGTCGTTACTCTTAAAATTGTGATTTGACAAATTTGACGCTTTGCGACACTTTTTGTCCCTTAAAATCATAAACAGGAAGTGGCTTGTAATTTATGAAATTGGTCCATAAAGCTTGCTTATTAGTCCCTTAACACTTTGGATGCTTTAGTTTTTTTATTTTTATTGTAGTTTAGGAGGAGTTGTGGTAACAAACTTTACGGTGTAAGGGGAGATAACTCCGTAACTAAAAATAGTTTCGCTAAGCGGACTCATTTTTAAATTGGTTTTTCATGACCAGTATACTACCTTAAGTATTGAAATGATATGTCGCGAAACAAAAAAAAAATTTTTTTGGCGGAAGAAGAAGAATAATAATAATAATCAGAAGAATTGCTAGAAGGTCTTTACGACCGTAGTCGTGAAAGACCTTAATAAAGACCGGTCAACATTTTTTCATCTAATTTTGACTAAATATGATTAAAAGTAGTACATTTAATAGGTTTTGACCATTTTTGGTGAAAAAATGTCAAATTTCACATTTTTGGAAAAAAGGGGGGATGAATTTTCAATTTTCCTATTTTTGATATCTGAGACCCATAAATGGTTTAAATGTGTTGGAATAGTGTCATTAAGTTGATTTGACCTTGAAAAGTCAGTCAAGGTCATACGGTTACTCCGTGTCTAAAACCGGTGTAAATTTTCAAAAAATCCTTTCGCGTCTAATAATTTAGCATTTTTTTGTCATTTTTTGTTTAAATAGGTAGAAAAGACATTGGACAACAGTTTTGCACTCAAAAATCCTGACTTATATATGAAAAACTATCTAAGAAATTGATCATTATATGTCGTTACTCTTAAAATTGTGATTTGACAAATTTGACGCTTTGCGACACTTTTTGTCCCTTAAAATCATAAACAGGAAGTGGCTTGTAATTTATGAAATTGGTCCATAAAGCTTGCTTATTAGTCCCTTAACACTTTGGATGCTTTAGTTTTTTTATTTTTATTGTAGTTTAGGAGGAGTTGTGGTAACAAACTTTACGGTGTAAGGGGAGATAACTCCGTAACTAAAAATAGTTTCGCTAAGCGGACTCATTTTTAAATTGGTTTTTCATGACCGGTATACTACCTTAAGTATTGAAATGATATGTCGCGAAACAAAAAAAAAATTTTTTTGGCGGAAGAAGAAGAATAATAATAATAATCAGAAGAATTGCTAGAAGGTCTTTACGACCGTAGTCGTGAAAGACCTTAATAAAGACCGGTCAACATTTTTTCATCTAATTTTGACTAAATATGATTAAAAGTAGTACATTTAATAGGTTTTGACCATTTTTGGTGAAAAAATGTCAAATTTCACATTTTTGGAAAAAAGGGGGGATGAATTTTCAATTTTCCTATTTTTGATATCTGAGACCCATAAATGGTTTAAATGTGTTGGAATAGTGTCATTAAGTTGATTTGACCTTGAAAAGTCAGTCAAGGTCATACGGTTACTCCGTGTCTAAAACCGGTGTAAATTTTCAAAAAATCCTTTCGCGTCTAATAATTTAGCATTTTTTTGTCATTTTTTGTTTAAATAGGTAGAAAAGACATTGGACAACAGTTTTGCACTCAAAAATCCTGACTTATATATGAAAAACTATCTAAGAAATTGATCATTATATGTCGTTACTCTTAAAATTGTGATTTGACAAATTTGACGCTTTGCGACACTTTTTGTCCCTTAAAATCATAAACAGGAAGTGGCTTGTAATTTATGAAATTGGTCCATAAAGCTTGCTTATTAGTCCCTTAACACTTTGGATGCTTTAGTTTTTTTATTTTTATTGTAGTTTAGGAGGAGTTGTGGTAACAAACTTTACGGTGTAAGGGGAGATAACTCCGTAACTAAAAATAGTTTCGCTAAGCGGACTCATTTTTAAATTGGTTTTTCATGACCGGTATACTACCTTAAGTATTGAAATGATATGTCGCGAAACAAAAAAAAAATTTTTTTGGCGGAAGAAGAAGAATAATAATAATTAAATTACAATCGTTCAAAGAACGATTGCGAGGTCTTTCCTATTTGTGTATTACAATAGAAACAGATTACAGTGACTGAGTGATATAATTTTGGGATAGTTCAACATTTAGAAAATATATGGTTGCTATTGACTATTATGTCGGTTGCTATGAATAATTTATCAAAATCAGTCTAGAAGACCTTTAAATCTACTTGAATACCAAATTTTATCCAAATTAATATTTTTTACATTTGGCGCCATTTGCACGAAATTTGATTTTTGACCACAGATTTGTACTCAGGACTCTTAAATCTACTTGAATACCAAATTTCATCAAAATCTGTCAACTTTTACATTTTGGCGCCAATGGCGCAAAAAGCGCAAAATTTGATTTTTGACCACAGATTTGAACTTAGGACTCTTAAATCTACTTGAATACCAAATTTCATCAAAATCGGTCAACTTTTACATTTTGGCGCCATCGGCGCGAAAAGCGCAAAATTTGATTTTTGACCACAGATTTGTACTCAGGACTCTTTAATCTACTTGAATACCAAATTTCATCAAAATCGGTCAACTTTTACATTTTGGCGCCAATGGCTCAAAAAGCGCAAAATTTGATTTTTGACCACAGATTTGTACTCAGGACTCTTAAATCTACTTGAATACAAAATTTCATCAAAATCGGTCAACTTTTACATTTTTGCGCCATCGGCGCGAAAAGCGCAAAATTTGATTTTTGACCACAGATTTGTACTCAGGACTCTTAAATCTACTTGAGTACCAAATGTCATCAAAATCGGTCAACTTTTACATTTTGGCGCCATCGGCGCAAAAAGCGCAAAATTTGAATTTTGACCACATATTTGTACTCAGGACTCTTAAATCTACTTGAATACCAAATTTCATCAAAATCGGTCAACTTTTACATTTTGGCGCCACCAGCGCGAAAAGCGCAAAATTTGATTTTTGACCATTGATTTGTACTCAGGTCCCTTAAATCTACTTGAATACCAAATTTCATCAAAATTGATTCTAAAAATATATGGTTTCCTTAATAATGGATTACTATATATTGCGCAATACATACCTATATTAAGTCATGACGCAATAATTCAAACTTGAGATTTGACCTATGACATATATATTTTCGGATACAACTTATGTCACCTAAGACGTTTGGTGAAGGTCCCAAGTCTCTAGGACTAACCGTTTTCAAATAAATTTTGTTGGCGCATATCGACACTTTTTGGGTTAAAAACATGTAACCAGGAAGTTCATCGAAAAAGAAAAGTTTGCGTGATAAACCATTCCTAGGAGTCAAATGACATTTTCAACCCTTTGAATTTTTTATAACGGTTACGGTTCACAAGTATAAGTGGAAACAAGGTTTTTCGGTTTGGCGCACATAGCGCTGTTACTAAAAATAGATCGGTTTCGCAGGGTAAGTCAGAGCGAGCCAGAGTATGACCGAACAATGGTACCAAATATCAAAAAGATATGTCGCGTAACTTTCTTTTTTTTGGCCGCGGAAAAAAAAGAAGAATAATAATAATAATTAAATTACAATCGTTCAAAGAACGATCGCGAGGTCTTTCCCTATTTGTGTCCTCCAATAGAAATAGATTTCTAACTGAATGATACCATTTTTGGATATGACAACCTGGTAGGTACTCCAGATTAGAAATATTTGGTTGCTATTGACATGAAGGTCGGTTGCTATGAACAAAACGTCACTTCTGGTAATAAAATATTGAAATTTAAACTCAGCAGGTAGTCAGGAGTCATTAAATATATGGTTGCTAAGGACTTTTAGGTCGGTTGCTATGAACAAAACATCACTTCCGGTCATAAAATATTGAAATTTAAACTCAGCAGGTAGTCAGGAGTCAAAAAATATATGGTTGCTATGGACTTTTAGGTCGGTTGCTACGGACAAAACATCACTTCCGGTCATAAAATATTGAAATTTAAACTCAGCAGGTAGTCAGGAGTCAAATAATATATGGTTGCTATGGACTTTTAGGTCGGTTGCTATGGACAAAACATCACTTCCGGTCATAAAATATTAAAATTTAAACTCAGCAGGTAGTCAGGAGTCAAAAAATATATGGTTGCTATGGACTTTTAGGTCGGTTGCTATGGACAAAACATCACTTCCGGTCATAAAATATTGAAATTTAAACTCAGCAGGTAGTCAGGAGTCAAATAATATATGGTTGCTATGGACTTTTAGGTCGGTTGCTATGGACAAAACATCACTTCCGGTCATAAAATATTAAAATTTAAACTCAGCAGGTAGTCAGGAGTCAAAAAATATATGGTTGCTATGGACTTTTAGGTCGGTTGCTATGGACAAAACATCACTTCCGGTCACAAAAAGATAAAATTTAAACTCAGCAAGTAGTCTGGATTCATAAAATATATGGTTGCTATGGACTTTTCCTTAAGGTTACCTTGTTGCTAGGGACTGACCTTGACCTATGACCTTTGACCTTGGACCTAAATTACAGGCCCTTTCTAACTGATTGTGAAAATATATGGTTGCTATGGACTTTTCCTTAAGGTTACCTTGTTGCTAAGGACTGATCTTGACCTTTGACCTTTGACCTAGGGCCCAAATTATAGCCCCTTCCTAACTGATTATGAATATATATGGTTGCTATGGACTTTTCCTTAACATTACATTGTTAAATATGGATTACTATACATTGCGCAATACATTCATATATTTAGACATGACGCAATAATTCAAACTTGAGATTTGACCTATGACATATATATTTTCGGATACAACTTATGTCACCTAAGACGTTTGGTGAAGGTCCCAAGTCTCTAGGACTAACCGTTTTCAAATAAATTTTGTTGGCGCATAGCGACACTTTTTGGGTTAAAAACAAGTAACCAGGAAGTTCATCGAAAAAGAAAAGTTTGCGTGATAAACCATTCCTAGGAGTCAAATGACATTTTCCACCCTTTGAATTTTTGATAACGGTTACGGTTCACAAGTATAAGTGGAAACAAGGTTTTTCGGTTTGGCGCACATAGCGCTGTTACTAAAAATAGATCGGTTTCGCAGGGTAAGTCAGAGCGAGCCAGAGTATGACCGAACAATGGTACCAAATATCAAAAAGATATGTCGCGTAACTTTCTTTTTTTTGGCCGCGGAAAAAAAAGAAGAATAATAATAATAATAATAATCAGAAGAAATACAATAAGGTCTTTCCTTTTGGAAAGGGAAAGACCTTAATAATAATAATAATCAGAAGAAATACAATAAGGTCTTTCCTTTTGGAAAGGGAAAGACCTTAATAATCAGAAGAATTGCTAGAAGGTCTTTACGACCGTAGTCGTGAAAGACCTTAATAAAGACCGGTCAACATTTTTTCATCTAATTTTGACTAAATATGATTAAAAGTAGTACATTTAATAGGTTTTGACCATTTTTGGTGAAAAAATGTCAAATTTCACATTTTTGGAAAAAAGGGGGGATGAATTTTCAATTTTCCTATTTTTGATATCTGAGACCCATAAATGGTTTAAATGTGTTGGAATAGTGTCATTAAGTTGATTTGACCTTGAAAAGTCAGTCATGGTCATACGGTTACTCCGTGTCTAAAACCGGTGTAAATTTTCAAAAAATCCTTTCGCGTCTAATAATTTAGCATTTTTTTGTCATTTTTTGTTTAAATAGGTAGAAAAGACATTGGACAACAGTTTTGCACTCAAAAATCCTGACTTATATATGAAAAACTATCTAAGAAATTGATCATTATATGTCGTTACTCTTAAAATTGTGATTTGACAAATTTGACGCTTTGCGACACTTTTTGTCCCTTAAAATCATAAACAGGAAGTGGCTTGTAATTTATGAAATTGGTCCATAAAGCTTGCTTATTAGTCCCTTAACACTTTGGATGCTTTAGTTTTTTTATTTTTATTGTAGTTTAGGAGGAGTTGTGGTAACAAACTTTACGGTGTAAGGGGAGATAACTCCGTAACTAAAAATAGTTTCGCTAAGCGGACTCATTTTTAAATTGGTTTTTCATGACCGGTATACTACCTTAAGTATTGAAATGATATGTCGCGAAACAAAAAAAAAATTTTTTTGGCGGAAGAAGAAGAATAATAATAATAATCAGAAGAATTGCTAGAAGGTCTTTACGACCGTAGTCGTGAAAGACCTTAATAATCAGAAGAAATACAATAAGGTCTTCCCTTGGAAAGGGAAAGACCTTAAAAAAGAGGGCAGATGGGACTTTTTCTTGGTTTTTAGGGTTGATATCATCTAATTATGGTCAACTAAGGTGAATTTACCCAAAAATAACATTTTTTTGTCAAAAATGGCAAATTTCCAAATTTTCAAAAAAAGGGGGCGTGGCATGTCAACTTCCTTATTTCTGACATTTGAACAGTTTTAATCATTGAAACAGGATGGAATAGTGAAAGTAAGTTGATTTGACCTTGAAAAATGTTTCAAGGTCATACAATGGCTAAGTATGGTGATACGGTCTAATTTTCACAAAAATCCATGTCGTGACACCATTTTTCAATATTTTTTCAAAATTTTTTTTGTGTTCAACTAAGAAGATATAATCACATCATATAATGGAAAAAAAATTCTAAAAAGGGTTACATTTTATTTGAGCTATTTCGCAATGAAAAAAGACTCATTTTTTGAAAATTTACAAATGATGACCTTGACCTTTGACTTTGACCTAATTTTGATCCTTAGGGGTCAATGACCTTGTATACCAAGTTTCATTGAAATATCTTAAGAAATGTTGATTTTAGAATTTTAATGCTGAAAAAGTCAAAGTTTAAAGGGGAATAACTCCTGTATTGGTAAATATACCAATATGAAAATTGACCCTGCACAAGTTCAAGAGTTACTCTTCTGAATGCAAAAGGAATAAAGTTGGTACCTCTTATGGTTTAGGAGGAGAAGATTCCACAAACTTTAGAGCTAAAAGGGGCATAACTCTTATATGTAAAATGGTACGGTACCCAAGTGTTTTTTCTGAAACGACAAACATAGACCGATAAAGTATACCAAGTATCATTGCGACATGTCGCGTACTTCTCAAAGTTGAAATTTGGCGAAACGGCGGAAGAAAGAAAATAATAATAATAATCAGAAGAAATACAATAAGGTCTTCCCTTGGAAAGGGAAAGACCTTAAAAAAGAGGGCAGATGGGACTTTTTCTTGGTTTTTAGGGTTGATATCATCTAATTATGGTCAACTAAGGTGAATTTACCCAAAAATAACATTTTTTTGTCAAAAATGGCAAATTTCCAAATTTTCAAAAAAAGGGGGCGTGGCATGTCAACTTCCTTATTTCTGACATTTGAACAGTTTTAATCATTGAAACAGGATGGAATAGTGAAAGTAAGTTGATTTGACCTTGAAAAATGTTTCAAGGTCATACAATGGCTAAGTATGGTGATACGGTCTAATTTTCACAAAAATCCATGTCGTGACACCATTTTTCAATATTTTTTCAAAATTTTTTTTGTGTTCAACTAAGAAGATATAATCACATCATATAATGGAAAAAAAATTCTAAAAAGGGTTACATTTTATTTGAGCTATTTCGCAATGAAAAAAGACTCATTTTTTGAAAATTTACAAATGATGACCTTGACCTTTGACTTTGACCTAATTTTGATCCTTAGGGGTCAATGACCTTGTATACCAAGTTTCATTGAAATATCTTAAGAAATGTTGATTTTAGAATTTTAATGCTGAAAAAGTCAAAGTTTAAAGGGGAATAACTCCTGTATTGGTAAATATACCAATATGAAAATTGACCCTGCACAAGTTCAAGAGTTACTCTTCTGAATGCAAAAGGAATAAAGTTGGTACCTCTTATGGTTTAGGAGGAGAAGATTCCACAAACTTTAGAGCTAAAAGGGGCATAACTCTTATATGTAAAATGGTACGGTACCCAAGTGTTTTTTCTGAAACGACAAACATAGACCGATAAAGTATACCAAGTATCATTGCGACATGTCGCGTACTTCTCAAAGTTGAAATTTGGCGAAACGGCGGAAGAAAGAAAATAATAATAATAATCAGAAGAAATACAATAAGGTCTTCCCTTGGAAAGGGAAAGACCTTAAAAAAGAGGGCAGATGGGACTTTTTCTTGGTTTTTAGGGTTGATATCATCTAATTATGGTCAACTAAGGTGAATTTACCCAAAAATAACATTTTTTTGTCAAAAATGGCAAATTTCCAAATTTTCAAAAAAAGGGGGCGTGGCATGTCAACTTCCTTATTTCTGACATTTGAACAGTTTTAATCATTGAAACAGGATGGAATAGTGAAAGTAAGTTGATTTGACCTTGAAAAATGTTTCAAGGTCATACAATGGCTAAGTATGGTGATACGGTCTAATTTTCACAAAAATCCATGTCGTGACACCATTTTTCAATATTTTTTCAAAATTTTTTTTGTGTTCAACTAAGAAGATATAATCACATCATATAATGGAAAAAAAATTCTAAAAAGGGTTACATTTTATTTGAGCTATTTCGCAATGAAAAAAGACTCATTTTTTGAAAATTTACAAATGATGACCTTGACCTTTGACTTTGACCTAATTTTGATCCTTAGGGGTCAATGACCTTGTATACCAAGTTTCATTGAAATATCTTAAGAAATGTTGATTTTAGAATTTTAATGCTGAAAAAGTCAAAGTTTAAAGGGGAATAACTCCTGTATTGGTAAATATACCAATATGAAAATTGACCCTGCACAAGTTCAAGAGTTACTCTTCTGAATGCAAAAGGAATAAAGTTGGTACCTCTTATGGTTTAGGAGGAGAAGATTCCACAAACTTTAGAGCTAAAAGGGGCATAACTCTTATATGTAAAATGGTACGGTACCCAAGTGTTTTTTCTGAAACGACAAACATAGACCGATAAAGTATACCAAGTATCATTGCGACATGTCGCGTACTTCTCAAAGTTGAAATTTGGCGAAACGGCGGAAGAAAGAAAATAATAATAATAATCAGAAGAAATACAATAAGGTCTTCCCTTGGAAAGGGAAAGACCTTAAAAAAGAGGGCAGATGGGACTTTTTCTTGGTTTTTAGGGTTGATATCATCTAATTATGGTCAACTAAGGTGAATTTACCCAAAAATAACATTTTTTTGTCAAAAATGGCAAATTTCCAAATTTTCAAAAAAAGGGGGCGTGGCATGTCAACTTCCTTATTTCTGACATTTGAACAGTTTTAATCATTGAAACAGGATGGAATAGTGAAAGTAAGTTGATTTGACCTTGAAAAATGTTTCAAGGTCATACAATGGCTAAGTATGGTGATACGGTCTAATTTTCACAAAAATCCATGTCGTGACACCATTTTTCAATATTTTTTCAAAATTTTTTTTGTGTTCAACTAAGAAGATATAATCACATCATATAATGGAAAAAAAATTCTAAAAAGGGTTACATTTTATTTGAGCTATTTCGCAATGAAAAAAGACTCATTTTTTGAAAATTTACAAATGATGACCTTGACCTTTGACTTTGACCTAATTTTGATCCTTAGGGGTCAATGACCTTGTATACCAAGTTTCATTGAAATATCTTAAGAAATGTTGATTTTAGAATTTTAATGCTGAAAAAGTCAAAGTTTAAAGGGGAATAACTCCTGTATTGGTAAATATACCAATATGAAAATTGACCCTGCACAAGTTCAAGAGTTACTCTTCTGAATGCAAAAGGAATAAAGTTGGTACCTCTTATGGTTTAGGAGGAGAAGATTCCACAAACTTTAGAGCTAAAAGGGGCATAACTCTTATATGTAAAATGGTACGGTACCCAAGTGTTTTTTCTGAAACGACAAACATAGACCGATAAAGTATACCAAGTATCATTGCGACATGTCGCGTACTTCTCAAAGTTGAAATTTGGCGAAACGGCGGAAGAAAGAAAATAATAATAATAATCAGAAGAAATACAATAAGGTCTTCCCTTGGAAAGGGAAAGACCTTAAAAAAGAGGGCAGATGGGACTTTTTCTTGGTTTTTAGGGTTGATATCATCTAATTATGGTCAACTAAGGTGAATTTACCCAAAAATAACATTTTTTTGTCAAAAATGGCAAATTTCCAAATTTTCAAAAAAAGGGGGCGTGGCATGTCAACTTCCTTATTTCTGACATTTGAACAGTTTTAATCATTGAAACAGGATGGAATAGTGAAAGTAAGTTGATTTGACCTTGAAAAATGTTTCAAGGTCATACAATGGCTAAGTATGGTGATACGGTCTAATTTTCACAAAAATCCATGTCGTGACACCATTTTTCAATATTTTTTCAAAATTTTTTTTGTGTTCAACTAAGAAGATATAATCACATCATATAATGGAAAAAAAATTCTAAAAAGGGTTACATTTTATTTGAGCTATTTCGCAATGAAAAAAGACTCATTTTTTGAAAATTTACAAATGATGACCTTGACCTTTGACTTTGACCTAATTTTGATCCTTAGGGGTCAATGACCTTGTATACCAAGTTTCATTGAAATATCTTAAGAAATGTTGATTTTAGAATTTTAATGCTGAAAAAGTCAAAGTTTAAAGGGGAATAACTCCTGTATTGGTAAATATACCAATATGAAAATTGACCCTGCACAAGTTCAAGAGTTACTCTTCTGAATGCAAAAGGAATAAAGTTGGTACCTCTTATGGTTTAGGAGGAGAAGATTCCACAAACTTTAGAGCTAAAAGGGGCATAACTCTTATATGTAAAATGGTACGGTACCCAAGTGTTTTTTCTGAAACGACAAACATAGACCGATAAAGTATACCAAGTATCATTGCGACATGTCGCGTACTTCTCAAAGTTGAAATTTGGCGAAACGGCGGAAGAAAGAAAATAATAATAATAATCAGAAGAAATACAATAAGGTCTTCCCTTGGAAAGGGAAAGACCTTAATAATAATCAGAAGAAATACAATAAGGTCTTCCCTTGGAAAGGGAAAGACCTTAATAATTAAATGTATGGATTTTCAAACAACAATAATTATTATAGTGTATTGTCATCTACATGCATTTACACACTGTGCATTCACCTTGTATTGATTTATTTACGCATTAAAATATCTATATTTAGTCTTGAAGATGTAAACTTATATATTATCCACCATGTTACGCGTGTATGATATGTGGTATGGCATAGACTTGTATATCAATCTAAAACCAAGAGGAATCGCTGACTCAGAAGTAAACTATGACTTCAAAATCAAAAAGAAACGTACTAAAACATAAAAATTCACAATCCGTGCTTCGTTCGGTGTGTGTGTGTTTTTTTTTTTTTTTTTTTTGCTCCTCTTATTTTTTCTTCAACTTCTAATTTATTTGTGCGACCTCGATAATAAAAGGCCATTGGTATTCCTTAAGAATTGTTATTTATTCAGACAAAGGAATTAGATCTATATAGCTCTTATCAAAATAGCTAGCTCCACCAAAACCAAGAAAGAAAAGATGATACGAAAAATATATGTTTCTAGTTGCTCTGCATACTCAATCTAAATATGTTATAAACCAATGAACGCATAACTTTGTTGTAGCATAATAATTTTCATCCAAATTTCCTTGCAATATGCATTTGAGTATTGGATTTGACATTAATATGACTGAAGATCATCAAATGATTCTTGTTAAATAACCGTGTCGAGTTCGAGTAAATGACCATACTAATTGTTTTAAATTGAAATTCAATCAAGTGTTAGTGTGTGTCACAAACAACATGGCTGTGATAATCATCTAAAACAACAGTCAAGCCGAATATAATAATTCAATTAAGAAATAATTAGCCAAACACTATGCATCGAATTTCTAATGAGGGTCGGTAGGACCTTTTGCGGGACAGCGGGAAAGCCCATTTATTTCAACAGGAATTCGGGAAAACCCTTAACGGGAACGGGATTTAGCCATTTTCATTTTTCGGGATGCGGGAATCACACATTTATTTTCGCGGGAATCCGGGATTTCTTGTTTTATTTGCCGGGACTTCGGGATCATACCCCCTCCTACCCCCCCCCCCCCCCTCTAATGGCCAATTTTATGGGTCTAAGACTAGAATAAATTCCACTTGATTTCTGGAAAAATCGTGTCATTTGAGAACTACTTGGAACTCACATGCCCCTTCTTTGTGTCTTATGACTTATAAGTTAAAGAAATAAAAAAAATAAAAAAGTGTCCAATAGACGGTTGATGACCTAGACATGTATATTAGTTTTTTAACGGTCACCGTAAGCAAAAACAGTTCTCTGTATTATATGCAATAGAGAATATAACCAGACCAGACAGGGTAAGTATCATACAACATTGATATTCAGATAATGTAATTGTTTTAATAGAAAATAATGTTTTATGAAAATACTAAAGAGAATATTTTCCCGATTTTATTTAAGCCTGAAAAAAAGGGAGATGCGAATCTAGTCTAAACTGAAAATTGTGTCTAAAATCTATCAACTGTGCATAATTGTTCAAATTAATGAAAAGAAATATCATAATAATATGTCCTAGGCCGCAGTATCATGAGTATGCTTTTTACATCTGCCTTTTATACTTATTTCTTCATTCGAAAGATATTTTTTGTTTATTAAAATATCATATAATATGTCAGTTAAGGCAATTCGATTTATACATTTGAAAAAAAATCAGTTACTAAGAATATAGACCAAGTCCCTATATATACACCTGAGATTTATATAGTATGGCCGAAGTGTCTACGGCCGAGGAGTCATATGGCCGAGACTTCCTATGGACGAAATACTGTGTGGCAGAGGTGTCCAAATACCGTTTCCTTCCCCCTTACTATATATCCCCTGAAAATGGAAATGAAGAAGTTTTCAAAAGAAATTGAAAAAGAATTTAAACGTGTCGCCTTCAGAAGCGTATACAGCGCTGACAAAACGCAGTTTCATTCACTTATTATAAACTATTGTAATGCTGGACTGAACGAAGAACATGCTGAGAAACCATGGTCGTTCTGCGATGCCGTAATAGGTTATGGATACAGATTGCCAGTTGCATTTTGTTTGTGGTACGGATACCTGATCGAAGGAATTTGTGATACGGTTTCCATAAACGATGCCCAACCAAACTTTTTCAAAGCGAAAGGGGGCTTAATGATGGAGACGATTTCTATGATGAGAGGTTATTATATTTAATGCATTAATCAGGTTGGGTGTAATAGCTCATTTGCGCTATATAGCTTGTTTGGTGGTATTTAGTATCAAATGAGCTATCATTTTCATGAAGTAAAAAAAAATAAATTTCCATGACTATGTCCAAGAAAAACCATTTGAAATAAGTACCATGTTTCTTTACAAAAAATGATCAGCAATATATACATTTATGCGACAATCAAACAAAAAATTGAAAATCTAAAATTATTTTTTTTACTTCATGAAACAAATAGTCCATTTGATACTAAATACCATCGAATGAGCTATATAGCACAAATGAGCTATTACACCCAACCTGTTAATTATGGGCCAGGGTTCATGACAAGTTGTCTGTCATTTTCAAGATTTTGTTAATTTTTACAGTTCATTTGATACTAAATACCATCAAATGAGCTAATATGAGGCAGGTAAATCCTGTTACGCTCCCGAGGTTTCAATCAATTTATTTTTTTGTTGTTCGAAAATAAAAACAAACTTGCTTTTCTTGTGGGTTACGTGAGCGTTTAATGACGTCTAAAATTTTCAAAGATAAAAACGTTAAAAAGACGCCGAAAGTTCGGGAAAACAAGCGCGTGCTATACCGGACGTTGAAGGAAAATTCAGCTCATAGTACAACTAAAATATTGACATTTCTACCATTATCGCTCCCGAATATCGCTCCCTTCGGGAGCGTATTATATAGCGCAAATGAGCTATTACACCCAACCTGTTTTATACCCTTCTAATGATGTTGGAGGACATACAGAGGCATACAGGTTTATCATGTTTATGGTATCACACTGGAAACCACAGAGATACCAGAACGTAGTATTCATGGGCCATGGTACACAGGTCAAGTTAGAGTTTCGTTCTGGTTCACTATATATAATTTTTTACCTGAATTACGACCCCTGAACTTAGCAAATTTTGCAAAAATGACATGTTCCATGTTTTTCAACATCTTTGCCTATACATGAAACGTTACATGTGTTCAAAAGATTTTTGTTTGATGAGTTACTGGTCAAGTTTGAGTATTGTTCCGGTCCATGGATATTTAGTGTAAATACGGTCATTTATTTTATTTGCCTGTGGGGCATGCACAGCGGTGTTATTTTGACACATTTCCTTGTTCATTAATATTGTCTTACATGTATGTTCAATTATACATGTATGGTCGGACATAATGAGTTTTACCCTTGTCAGTCTGTCCGGTTATATTTATAGGATCCATCATGGGTACAAAATGTATATTGTGGGGCTCCGATCTGGATCGCAGTACTTGGTCCACAATTCGATTCGTATTACAATACTTAACTTTATATTAGAATTTCCATTACAAAGTTAGAGAAACACAAGACAAGTTTCTTGCATCATTCAGTATTCATTGAAACCAAATAGGGCTGAAATGATACAACGAAATCGTATCATATCACAATACTTAAAATTTGGTGTATCGTGTAGCAACAATTTATATTTCTCCAGGAAATTCTAATTTTTATGAACATGGCATCGAATTCATTTTTGATAAACTCTCAAAAGATATTTCTCACTACAGTAAATTTGGCCATGTTATGGTACAAGGAGATTTCAACGCATATACAGGTACAAAACCAGATTTTATAGTAAATGATAACTCCAATTGTAAGATTGTTGAAGATGATCAATATTTAGAAGATCATTTCATGCCAAGAAATAATAAAGACTCTAAATTTTTAAATAATAGTGGAAAACTTTTACTAAATTTATGTAAAGAGTCAAGTCTACGGATTTTAAATGGTCGCAAAATAGGTGACTGTCTAGGTAATTTCACTTGTATTACATACAATGGGTGTAGTGTAGTAGATTATATTTTAGTGTCACAAGATTTGTTTAATAGTATTGGTTACTTTGAGGTACATGATTTTACTGCTCTTTCAAACCATTGTGCCATAAGTTGTACAATATTTGCTTCTTTTGGTACTAGAAGCAAGGAATATCAATGTCCACTGGATCCCCTCCCAGGAAAATTTTTGTGGACCCCAGAGGCTATTGAAAAATATAAACAAAACATTAATAGTGAAATAAATTGTAAGCAGATGCAAGATTTCATAGGGGCATCATTTATCGACACTGATACTGCTGTAAATAACTTGAGTTCTATTTTATTAGACTGTGCAAAACAGTCTGCTAAATTGATAACAAAACCACTAAGCAGTAAAAATATAAAACCTAAGGCCAAAACCTGGACATCTGAAAACTGTAAAGATCTATATAATTCTGTTAAAAACTATCAAAAACTTGTTGGAAAATATCCTGAAAATGCTGAATACAGGAAGAAATTTTATTCATTAAGGTCAAAATTAAGGCGTCTAAATAAATATGAAGAGAAACTGTACAAAAAGAAAATATGTACAGAGTTAGCGGACACAGATGATAAGAACCCAAAATCTTTTTGGAATCTCTTAAATAAACTGGATAGAAAATCCAAATCAGAAAATATAAAACTTCCTTGTGAGTCTTTTGTTAATTTCTATAAAAGACTCAATAAAAAGGATGATAACAATAACCAATTTCAAAAAAACATTATTAATAACTTCAAAAGTTTATTTCAAAACTTGAAGTCTGAAACAAGTTCAACAAAATATGATGAGGAAATATCACTGGATGAGATAAGGGAGGCTATTACCTCTCTTCGCAATGGGAAGTCCTCATCCTCTGATATGATTTCAAATGAAATGCTAAAGAATGGTGTTCCAGTCCTGTTAGAACCACTTCATAAACTTTTTAATATTGTCTTAAAAAGTGGCACATTTCCAAAAATATGGAATGAAAGCCACTTAGTACTTATCCATAAAAAGGGGGACAAGTTTGACCCCGGAAACTATAGAGGTATCTCCATTACTTCAAATTTAGGCAAACTGTTTAACAAAATAATATTAGGCAGGGTTTTAAAATTTATCGATGATAATCAACTTATTAGCAACCATCAAATTTGGTTCAAAGAGAAGCATCGAACATCTGATCATATTTTTACATTAAAATCAATTATCGATACAAAAAAACTTAAGCATAAAAAAGTTTTTGCTGCTTTCATTGATTTGCGGAAAGCATTTGACACTGTTTGGAGGACAGGTCTTTTTTATAAGATTCTTCAGAAAAATTTTCCTCCTAAAATTTCTAGGATTCTTATTTCAATGTATACTGATACATTATATCGAATAAAATTTGGAAACGGTTTAAGTCAAAGCTGTATATCTGAACGTGGGGTTAAGCAAGGAGATGTGCTGAGCCCTATTCTGTTTAATTTCTTTATAAATGATTTGGTTAATCATTTAAATCAGCCCAACACTGATCCAGTGGTCATTGGTAACTCCTCTTTTAATATACTCCTATATGCTGATGACATTGTTTTATTGTCAGAAAGTGATTTAGGTTTACAAAATTGTCTGAATAATTTAGAGTCCTACTGCAAATCATGGAAACTTGAAGTAAATACAGAAAAATCAAAAGTATTAGTATTTAACTCAAATGGTAAAACATTCAAAAATGCATTCCATTTTAATAATTCTGTAATTGAGACTGTAACTGAATATACTTATTTGGGAATATCTATGAAATATAATGGTAATTTTAATGCTGCAATCAATATTTTAATCGATAAAGCAAGGAAAGCATATTTTAAAATTAAAAAATGTGTTGGTCTCAATAATCCCTGTAGACTCCTAGAAAAACTATTTGACTCTCTTGTTTCTCCTATTTTACTTTATTGTTGTGAAATTTGGGGCATAGATTTTTCTCTTAAAAATGATACATCAAATTTTATTGAAAAGTTCCATATCAAATTCATTAAAGAAATTCTTGGAGTTCATTGTAAAACTTCTAATGATGCGTGTCGAGCAGAATTAGCTAGATTACCCATCACAAGTAAAATAAGCTCTGCAATTTTAGGATTTTATAATCATTTAATTAATAATATAAACAGTCTAGCATACGACATTTATAACCTCACAAAAAATACAAACCCATGGATCAAGAAAGTCCACAATATTTTAAACTCACTGGGTTTTAGTTATTTGAACAGTAATAATTTTATGCTCAAAGCAAATTTAAATCAAGTCAAGCAAAGAATTAAAGATACGTGCCAACAAACACAAAATTCAAATTTAAAGAATAATGCAAAACTAAATTTCTTTATGGGAGTCTACGAAAGCGGGGAGAGACCAGCTTATGTTGATAAACTGACCAATGTATTGGATAGGGCCATGATTTGCAGACTTAGGACAAGCTCTCATCAGTTAATGATTGAAAAAGGGAGACATCTTCAAATACCTTTAGAACAAAGAATATGTCCAATATGTAATATCTCTGTTGAAGATGAATTTCATTTTCTTTTTTATTTCAATTTTTATAAGACACAGAGAGATGATTTTAGTAACAAAATAAGTTCCATATACAAACAATACAAATTTATGAGCAACAATGAAAAAGTAAAACTTCTACTCAATAACAAGTTTTCATTTGTTCTGAAGATGTCTTCCAACTTTATATCAAACTGTTTAGAAATAAGAAACCACAAATTAATATAAAACCAATATATATTTACATTGTAAATTGTCTAAATTCCATCATCATTGTGTTTATTATACTTTATTATATATATATACTTCTATTATCCATTGTGCCTAAACCAATTATTGTAATTGAGTTCGAGCAATAAATAAATTGATGTTGATGATGTGTCCTGATGTGCAAGTCTGTTTTCGATACGATACAAAACGAGTAATTTTAAATGCAAAATTTGAGACACGATTTGACTATCTTTTAATACCAGTCATGGCGAAATCCGCCGGTCCTACGGACCTGACCGGCTGTTTTGTTGAAGGTCCGACTGTATTGTCATCATTTCCGGTCCAAATGTCTGACTTGATTTTTGTTACTTTGTTGTCAGTAGCATCTTTTATTGTTCAACTTTTAACAAATATTACAATTATGTATAAAGTTTCAGGGTCATGTGATCTATTGCCGTCACTTGGCGTCCGTCGTCTGTTAACTTTTTCAAACGTTAACTCCTCTGACACCATAAGTCCAAATGCAACCAAACTTGGTATAGATATTAATTGGCATGGGTTCTTCAAAACTATCGTTTGAATTTTTGATTCGACGAAAAACATGGCCGCCGTTACTAAAAATAGAACAAAGGGTAAAATTGCATATATTGGCTTATAACTTAAAAAGTATAATAGATAGAAAATTCCGAAACATCTTAGGCCCTTCAGAATCAAAAGCTAAATACAAATCTCTCCATTGACTCAAAGTTGTCAGATGACCCCTTTTAGGGGTTACGGCCCTTTAAAGGTAAAAAATGGTGTGTTTTTTTTTTGCTCACCTGG